>DWKA01001819.1:0-11650 GCA_018249155.1 Panoquina ocola ocola | reverse complement strand
CATAAATATCTGCCCCGGCCGGGAATCGAACCCGGGACCTCTAGCTTCGTAGGCAGGGTCACTACCAACTAGGCTACGGGGCCGTCATCAATCACTGATCAGTTCCGAAATTTTCTAGCTCAAATTACTACTCTATTTGGTTATATGCTCCATGAGTAAAACAGATGTCTCACATTAGTTGTGGACCCCAAGCAGAGAGCCTCGACCCCTCGCGGCCCCCGGCGGACCCCAGCCGTAAACCCGCTGACTCGACGCCTAGTGATGACAATTTATGAAATCGTTCACGATTCGTTTCAACGCGCACCCCATATTATTACTTCATCATTAATTTTACAAGAACTATCTGAAGGGGACTTGTATTACAGAGGCTCGGTTTTGAGAAATGTCGCACAGTGATTTTGATGGCCAGTTTTAATATATTTTTTGATAGGGATAGGATATATTAAAAGCTTTTAATAAAACCTAATAACGTGAGATTTGAACAAAATTAAGTTTATTTTGAAATAACGAAGAAAATATTAAGAAAATTGTAATTTCTTAACAGTTTATAGTACGAGTAAATTTAAAACAAATGTTATAGTCACGGGTTACAAGTTTTAATAATACGCGTCTATAATAATTTTCATAAAATAAAAAAAAGTTATGAATTTATGAGCATTAAACTTTTACCGTCTACGACAAGTATTTGAGAAGAATTGTCTTAACACGTGCTCATAATGTTCGGTGCATCTTAACTTTTCACATCTATTGTACTCATTTTTGGTACTTCTATTTTACTTGGATAACCATACGGTGCATATGGCGGCTCATTTCGTGTGTTTTGATATTTATTTAGCTTTTTAAACCGGTTGGGTCCTAATTAAAAAGAGGCAGAAAATGTAGCAAAGATGAAAAAGAAAGTGCATAGATCAGAACTTTTCGGTTACACTGTATAATATAATTTATTCTAATGTTAAAGTGACGTTTGTGTCAGGCAAACGATATTCTATTGAACCTAGTTCCGGCGTCGCTGCAGAATATTCACAAACTTTAATATTATTTTTTCTGATTCTGAAACAAGTTACGGAACCAACTCAAATAGAAATTTAAGTTTGGCCGACTTTGTATTCCATTGCGAGCGAAGTTCTGTACAGCGAGACCCGTTGACCCACTCGGCGGGCATTCTACTCTTCACCAACATTCTTTAGTGTAACTGGGAAGTTTTAAAGTTACAACTTACAGATATTAAATCTTTTCAGAGTCGTATTTTGAATGAGTGAATGGAGGTAATCTCGAATACTTGGAATAAGATCGGCCGAGATTTTAGCGGCGAAGTGGAGATTGCAGAATGTTCTCAATGTATTACTTTCTGTTTTCTTATCTTGAAAGTAGTTTTTAAGTATTATGTTGGGTTTCAGGGTCACGGAATAATAATTATAAAGTACATATTTTAGATAGAATATCACTTGCATCTATAATACATAGATCATCAACATTACAACCCATATCTGTCCCACTGCTGGGCTCGGGTCTCCTCTCGCAATGTAAGGCTATACCCCTTACGTCTTCGTATACCACGCTGGCCAAGTGCCGATTAGCAGACTTCACACACCTTTGAAAACGTTATGGAAAACTCTTAGGTATGCAGGTTTCCTCCCGATGTTTTCCTTCACCGAAGCAAGTGGCAATAACTTGTAATGCGCACATAACTTATAGAAATTAGATGTGCGTGCAATATTTGAACCTAGGACCTCGCGTTAGAGAAAACAACGTTCAAATTACTGTTGAAAAATGCTACAACATGTTATCAATACTGTTGCACATAATTAAGTAGGTACATCTTATTTATTTTTGTATTTTTAACTAATAGACTGATTCGAAAGGTGGAGAGGCTTAAAATGTATATGTATTAGAAAATATATGTAGTTTAACATTTTCGAGCTTTTATTATATCTTACAAAAGGTCGTTTTCTTCGAAAAATCCGGCGGTTGTGGGGCGTGCAAGACGCTCCAATCAACTCTGATGAACGGACAAGTTGCTGCGAGCTCCTTCCTATTAGGGATTCCTGTTCTCTCCACCATTTACATATTTTAATCAAGACGATATTGTACCGTGTCGCCTACCACGGTACAGTATTTACTTACTTTGCTGGGTACTACTACGAGTACATTTTTAAAACTTCTGGTTCAAAAATAGAATTTTGATTATTTTTTGTTAACTAGGCGACCACCAAAACTTTATTTTGCCACTCAAATATCACTGCAATGGCTTTTTTATTTGAAGTAGTTTTAGTTTTCTGTCATTGATTAGAAAATTGTTTGGTTCAAGTATGTTTGCTTGGCTTCAACCCCAATAACAGTTCAGTAAAGCCAGGGATATAGAGCATACTCTGCCACGCTGAGTGAATGATGCTGCACTGTGTATTCTTACTAAGATATAAATAAGAATTATAATGTTTAGATGGTAGTGAAAATAAGAATTATAGTTTTGGTGTCGTCTTGAGGCCTGAGAATAATGAAGCCAAAGGAACGAGCCTTCTTTTGTAAGGTTTTCTTAAAAAACAATATTTCATAGTCAATTGGTACTACGGCGTGTATTTAGGATAAAAATGTATTATAAGCAACCTATATTAGGTATCTCGAAACTGCTATCATAATAATATGACATATGTGTTTGTATTCATTTATTATGAATAGTTGATAAACAAAAACTATCCCACTGTTAGCCTAGAGGCTTCCGTGAGAATGAATAATGGAAAGTTGTCGTATGCAGATTTTCTCATTAGTAATTTATCACGGCGTTATGTCAATGATTCAGATTCAGTCAACAGAGAGGAATCACGATATTCTATTTAATACGAGTCAGTGTACTCATCTGAGGTCAGTGAAGATACCAATTACTAATATGAAGAAATAATGCGTAGATGTATTCCGGCACTTCAATCAAGTAAACCCCATATCACTGAGAATAGGTAAAAACGCAGCGTCAGAGGATCTTGAATTTTATTCCAAGAATGATTGAAATGGGCGCGCGAGAATTCACACTATTTCTGAAAAGGAATTTTAAACCTTATCACCCCGAAATTCAATTGAGAATCCTCAGACGCGACCGCAAAAAATTTGAACATGTCCCATAAAACATACACTTAGGCGTTTGCTGTCCTTCAAGCTTTTATTTCTTTATAATAAGGTTCAAAATGGAATTATCCAAAAAAATCAGGGTATCCAATCAACTTCACCAAGTGCTACATTCAGCGCCGCTGCACCGTATTCGACAAGATTTAAGCTTGTTTTTCGCTAGAGAAAGGGATTCGGCAACTTTGCGGAGGAAAGGTTTGTTTCTGTTAAATTAGGTCACGTCTCCAGACAAAGGCGGGTACGAAAGCTTCAAAGGTAATGTTATAAATTCACTATTTTCATACTGAGATATCTCCGAGAGCTGTTTTAATCTCCTAGATTTCTTTATTGCGCCCGTGGATACTGAAAGACGAGAGAGTGCGCTTCAAACTGACAATACGACAAAAAAGAGGAGTAGATTATTTAACATCAGTCTGTCATTTATTTCTTCAGCAAATTTCATAAATAGAACACTGTCATCTGCCTGAATGAAAATAGATAAGAAAATTGACTGAATTTAAATCAGTAATAAGTGTACAATTCATAAAATCCTCAATAATAAATTATTTAATGTATTTACCCGCACACGTAAAGTTCTAAAAAATTATCCGTCATTCCAACAGCTGATTTCAAATCCTCCGCAATCTTCCTGAGCCCTAATAAAAAAGCTAATAAAAGGTCGGGAGGGGCACGTAGGAGCGGTATTTCAGTTATCGGATAAAATTTAGACGTTTGCGGATACGTGCCCTGCGACACGCGTGACGTGCCGCCGACTGCCGCCTGTAGATGTCGCCACGCGCTCGGGAAATGGTTAAAGGGTTAGCGTAAATCAACTATAAAACGGTTGTATCGGAGACTGACAACCATCAAAAGGGTTACTTCGTTGAAGGAAGATGGTATTAAGAACACTTCTAGTTTTACAGATGTACTTGAGAATTGTAGAAAAGCTGAAGAAAGCAACTGCAATGTTCGCCAAATTAAACTGCATGGTATGAAGACTAGCTTTCATTTAACAGCCGATAAAAAACACTATGGATGTCAGCAAAAGATATTATCGAGGTGTTGCGGACCGCAAAAAAAGAAGAAAGTACCTAATAGTATTTTTGTTCTTGTCACACCTAGCGTCACCCGCTTTGGAAAATAGTAGAGAATGTGTCCAGGCAGGCCTCTCACTATACTGACGGGACCACGGTTCAGACCACGGTCTAATGGCATGCGACTGGAGTCAGTATTCTAAACTACCCTGAAAGACTAGAATCCTACTATTATAAATGTGAAAGTTGATATATTTGTATTTATGTTTGTACTTATGCCTCAATCCCGCAAAACGGATGAACGGATTTGGATGAAAGTTAGTACATGGATAGTTTATAACCCGAATAAACGCATAGAATACTTTT
The DNA here is from genome assembly GCA_018249155.1 of Panoquina ocola ocola. Classification (NCBI taxonomy): domain Eukaryota; kingdom Metazoa; phylum Arthropoda; class Insecta; order Lepidoptera; family Hesperiidae; genus Panoquina; species Panoquina ocola. The sequence goes on along the minus strand of DWKA01001819.1, from coordinate 7,154 downwards.
TATCCCTACAATCCTGGTTAACTTCTCTTTATTACATTTAATGTTCAAAAACGTAACCTACATAGCGCTGCCGTCGAATTAGAAGAATGATTTCGTTACAATGTAAAGAATGAATGAAAATTTTATGTTGGTAGTAAGGAATAAGGAACAGTAGTATTTTACGGGTGCTTCAACAATGACACGCTCAAACCGTTTGTTTGTACGCGTAATTAAGCTTCACCTGTAATGAACTGCTAGTGTTAATCCAGCTATATTTAGACCGTTATCCCAAACTGAAGTAATTACATGCCTCTAATTTATCTGTGGTTCAAGTGTAGAATATTAAGCGGAAGAACAATCAGCGAGGCGATCTAGTCGGTCGCCCAGCTTGCGCTAAACTACCAAACTTAACCGTATCTGTGACATAAAATTTTATCTGGGGTAACGTCTGCACTTACTTTATGTTAAGGTGATCTTTACTACTTTTTTCTCAGTATCTAATCTAGTTTAGTTTAGCAGTAATAGGTAGGTATAAGTAATTTCAATCTTTTACCGTATTTCATTTGTGCAGCTTGAGTTAGCAATTCCCTACACAATACAGTTTGAATCATTCAAATCAGTAAAACCGTCTTCGAGTAATTGGTGAACAAACGTGCATAAAAAGCAAAGACGCAACGCAATGAGAGCCTCCTCCTTTTTTGAAGTCGGTATAGGGACTCTTACATACCTATATGTAGTATCCAGACATGTCTCGATTCCTCCTAGTACTTCTTTCAATGCGGCCGGCAAGGACACAAATGAAACATGACACAAAACACAAAGATTACCATAATTTTTATTCCAAATTAATCATTCAAATGCATAACTCATCAATTCCTTTCGCACGCCGTGTACAGTCAGCAGCGGCGTTAAAACGACAGTGTTTTCGTAAATTATTTAACATTAATTATTTAGGTAAGAATGTTCGTTATGTTTTTCATCCAATCGTGCTTTTCCCTTTTATCCCAGATCTAATAAAGCAGTATCGAAAAACAAGACTGTCCAAACCGAAACGTCCGGAAGGGCTAAAAAATAGGATCCATTACGAAGGAAAACAGCAACGATTTTTTTAATTTAATCCAGATTGTTATCTGTTGTTGTAATTCCCACGGGATAAGGTCTATTTTCGTGCGGCGTTTGTTAACAGGGGTAAACAAAAGGCGATCGCGTGAATCAGTTTTTCAATACCGACCTTTGGAAATAAAGAGCGCGCGGAAAAATTAAACGCTGCGGAAATGTGGAGACCACTCGCGTGGGTTGAACTTGACGGTGGCACAATATGGAAGTCCTTAACTATCGCAGTGTTGGACTGCCACTAAATGTCACTACTTTCATAGATTAGCTTTGAATGGGCTCAATTTTATTTATCATGAAGGTACAAAATGTAGGATAGTAGGTACATAGTGGAATTTATAGGTGATGTTAATTATAATGTCGGATACATTAACTTAATTATGGTGACGGTACGTTTAATAATAGTACCTGGTCCTAAGATAAACAGTGAAACGATTTTCAAAATGATCGGTTCGTACTCTAACATGATTCCATAATTAACACCGTTTATATGTAAAAATTATAAAGAAAATAAACTTAACAAAATTTTATATTAACTTGAAATAAAAACAAAAACATTTTTACATCAGTTGGCTTTGTATATAAGCTTTATGTTAATCGTCTACGTTGTACAAATTTAAACTCTTACATTAGTAAGATAAAAAAAACCTCTTCAAAAAATATTCAACGGAGCATCCTCCATATAATTCCGCAGGGCGTCACTTATCTGCTGGATAAATAATGAAAAACATCCCTTATAAATTAAATCCAGCCATTTGACCCGGTCTTAATGTCTTCTGATACCGCCTTTGTATGGATGATATAATGGCCAGTGGAAACCTCCCATCCGAGAGCTTAAAAGCGACAAGACCTTACGTTTTTAAAAGTAAAATAAAGAAATATATCAACGAACCACAATATACATCAAAGGAAGTCGGATAAGCAATTCTATGGTTCTCTTTGAGGTCGGAAACTCTCCTGGTATTGATCATGGTGGGCGGAGGTGACGTCACGGTTGGTTATAAATCCCACTTTTTCTTCATTGGGTACTCACTAACGGGGAAGTTGGGACGAAAGTTACTTCGTCGTCGACACCAGTCGCTGTCTACTTACAGTCGCCAAAAGAATTAAGAATTAGATCATTCTTAGAAATACAGAAACTAGAGCTAAATTAACTGTCTAAAAAAATAAATTTGTAGATTAATAATTCATATAATTTCCAAGAATGAATGAGAGCGTGAGTTAATTAATGATGAATAATTAATCAATAATAGTACACATTCGCAGCAGTTAAATAAAATATGTTCACTGAAGAATTTCTTCTCGCGGGACGACGTTCGGAAAGTATTTGTTTCGTTGATAACAATTTGAAGAAAAGTTTGCTTCATTTTCTTAGGTGCCTTTTAATAATATCATACGTATGTAATTGCTTAGAGTAAGATATACATAATTATATTTTTTTACAGGCAAGTCGGTAAAATACTCATTTATTTAAAAAAATGATAAAAGTGAGTAAGATAACTTTAGGGAAGCGATGTTGCCTTTTTAGCATAATAATAGGCTGAATAAAAATGTTGAATAAGACAGAACATACTGCCATTCACACACATTGTAGAAGCTTTTCCTGCTTTATCTCAATATCTTCATTATCTCAATAATAGACTCTTTCGGAAAACAGATTTATAAATCAAGCTGCGTAGCTTTTAATGTACCTACATTCTTTATTAAATACACACGATTCAAAAGATACGATGTTGTAGCCTGCGGTTGCGTAGAGATTATTAAGATTAGCTTTAGATAGCAATAGATTAGATCACCGGTAGTCACACGAGGCATACGGCCGTTAATCCATAAATCGACATTACTGGTATTCTCAGAAGGCTTCGATTAATTCCTCTAAGGCAGTGTTTGTTCGCCGGCTTGACTGGCTGTGTTTGCGACGCTCTTCGCTCGCAAGACTGGATAGCTCAACTCATTTGTTTTCTCTTACAACATCCTCTGATGTTTACATTACATTGCCTGTTAACTAAATAAATGACAATCCTATTTCCATTTGTTACAGAAAAAGAGAGTTTAAGAGACACACAAATATTACAGCATTTACGAGTGTTTGAAACGATAGTATTGTTTATAACTAACCACATAGCAATTGCAACACGTTCTTTATTATACAAAAAAACATAATCGTATTAAACATGATCGCTCGAGACTTCGTCAGTGGTAAGAGACTCAGGTCTCCTTCAAGAGAGAGCGATAAACCTCTTAGCATCATGAATACAGCGGTTTACGACAACCGAAACCTCTAACAACCGACATTGCATACGTTTCAAACATAACACCGAGTGAAAATTAAGTCTGAATTACAATAACACGCGAGAATAAACCTTATTACGCTCACTGTATAACCGAAATTGCAGTAACGGCGTAATTTTAGCCAAATTTAAACGCTTGCCATGTAATTGTGCTCCAAGTTCTATGCGTACACTTATCTCTTATTAAAATCCCTTCAATAAGAGCCTCCGAAAGTTTAGACTTAATAACGTTAAGATGTGCTGGGTGCTTAGCTGCTAGGATTAACATTATATATTTAAGCTGATCTTGTAAGTGGGAAAGTTTGCAAATGAGCATAACAGTGCGGCTTTCATTTGCTTCATCCCTTTTTATTAACCGACTCCTAAACAGGAGGATTTTCATTGACAGACACTTGTGTAATGTTATTATAATCGAGTGCAGTATGTTCACATGCAGTTTCGCATTCTAAACCATGCATGCAGCAAAGATAAAAGTTACAAAATAAACAGTAATTTGAAATAAAGTTTCCGTATACTTACTACGTTCGAGTAATTTTTTTCACCGGTTTGTGAATGGCTCCTGACGTCACAGCCGCCGGTAAGACCAAAGACACTTTAGCGAAGCTTTGTCAGACAAGAACGAAGAGAGAAGTTCAAAGAAAAACAGAACTATGAGTAGCTCTCAAGCCTCCGGCTGGAACGATTGGTCTTTTGGCAATTGACTCGAATCAAGTCTTGCTCGAGCAATAGAATGGTAGTTTGTCAGGGATGCTTTATTTTTCAGTGAAATAACTTTATTAATCAATGAATAATAATATTGAATATACTTATATATCCTTGATATTCTTTACGTGAAACATCATCTCCAAGCTTTTCTATTTTATTCCATTCTGGTGCTAAGTTTGTCATCACATCGTAAAGGGCCAATTAAATACTAATGTTGTCTTGTACCTAATTGTTACTGTTCTTTTATATGTATATTCGATACTAAATTTATTTCACTGACGAACTAAAATGTAAGTGGCCATTTATTATTCCCATTAGCATTAAAAAGGTCAGCATTGGGAGCTGGAAAATTTATCTCCTTAGCATTGTTAACTTCATTAATTGTCTGTCTCATTAAGATCTCGTGCCCTGGACATAGTGAAATTAAGAATTATGTCTGTTTATCACGTAATTTTTCTTCTGTGGAACTTACCAGACTGTTACCACGAGTTCACTGAACCGGAGTATACTGAAGGTCACTAGAATGGGGGAGACAATGGTTGCAATTCCCACGGTGTTACAGACATACATAACTATGTATTAAACGTCGAAGAAATTCAAACTCTATTACGGATATATTAAGTCGAAAATATATAGCAGTCGAGGTATCACACCGGTACAAGCTATTTCACGCTTCAAGACCATCTAATAAGGATCAAATTCGATTAAAAAACCCCGAATAGAAAAGGCAGGTTACCGCGTTCCCATAAACGCGATTCTATAACGTTCGTGATTTCAAGTAGTTGTTTAAAGTTTTTGTTGGCGGGAATTTGCGGGAATAACTCAACAGGAACTAGAAATTCCCGATCACGTCTATCGGAATTTTTTCCCACGTTTGAAAGGAAACAGTTTTCCTAAAGTGTTTGATAGGTTTTTCTTCGAGTGTTTGCGTTGTTAATGGTTTTAAGCGCCGGTTCAAAGGCTTTCAGATCAACCTGTGCTGTGGTATTACATTCAATTTGGTATTTTTGGGGTTCCGTAACCAAAGGATAAAAATGGAATCCTAATACTAAGACTTCGCTGTCTGTCTGTCCGTCTGTCAGCGGGTTATCTCTCGTGAACCGTGACAGCTAATCAACTTAAATTTTTACATTGTTCTATGTCTTGCCTTATGTGAATGGTGTGGTATAATTTTGTTTGTTTTCAATAAATGTTTATGTTTATGTTTACATATTCCAGTGGCCGCTATAGCTAAAAATACTAAAAACAGAATAAAATATCTAAATATTTAAGACGGGCTCCCATACTCCATACGTGACATTTTGCAATATTAATAACGGCAATAGGTAGACACTTGAAAATATTTTCAGAACATAATTATAGGTATATATTTATATATTTTAAATGTAAACTGTATAATTTGACACATTTCATCTGGTATCTTATTCGACATTCGCGTCAGGCGCCCGTTATCCTAATGACAGCGGCATTGAGCTGCGCCGACGTCGGATGGAGTAAGCTCTGAACTGCCTCAATAACGCTCATTTGCTCGTAACAGAAGGGTGGCGCGCGGCGCAAGGCACGGGCGGGAGACCGCTTCATTTGTCCTTGTGTGAATACGTAATATGTGCAGGCTCAGATATTATAATATTGCTACATCTCATGGTTTGCTTACAAGGCAGCAATAATTGGTCAACACGAATTGATGAATCTGGAGTTATTAGTTGTTGTAGCTGCTCCTATACCTCAATATTTTTGTCGCAAAACATTCATAATTAATATTGCCGTTGCCATAACTTGCTTGATATGGTCGTGACGTCATAGTTGACTATTATTGACAGGAATAGAGGAATTTTAATTGGCCATGTAAGAGCACCAAAGAATCAGATATACACTCATTGAAGAAAGACATGAACGGTCACAAATAATTATCATTATTATTAAGACTTGTATCGAAGTAGCTCTTGCAATAAAGCTAGATAGAAACTGTATTGCGAATGAATTATTATTAAATTATTTTATAAGCGGCTTAAACTAATAATAACCATCAAAAAGGCATGACTTTCCCCTTATGACTGGGGTTTAACAAGCTCTCTTTCACTGAGCGTGAGTTGTCCATCATTTCCTTCACCCAGCTCCATTCATAACAATTTGTAGCCACTATAATCCTACGCCAAGTTATGTCACGCCAGAAATGCCGCTACATAGGTTGAAGTTAGACCGTGTAACACTGGTAGTTACCATTACTCACTGCTTCACGCAGTTTCGCGTTCCCACAGTCGCTAGTCGTCCCGCGGAAGAAGATCTCACTGTTTCTGATTGCGATAAACGTTTATTTAGCGCTTTTAGTTGTGATTTGATTATTTAGTGCTCAGATAATAAGTTCACGAAATTGTTAATGAAATTAAACTTTAAGTCGACGTGGTTCGGAGTTGGCTACGATAACGAAAGAAACTAATCAGATGATTGAAAGAAAAGTCAAGAATATATTTCAAATAACAAAATGTAATTCATGTAGTCAAATTAATATCTTTGTGATTATACAAAGTGACGTTTCTCCTTTCTCTCACAACTTGCACCACACGCAAAGCACCTTACAGAATGCTTGTGATTTGGTAAAAAATCATTGATTTTGTATTGAGAGTAATTTGGGGAACAAAATGCGACTCCACTTAGACAGGAAGCGATTTCTTAGCACAAATTACTGTTAGCATTGAAGTCACGTTCCCTCTGCCTTTATCCACGACGGTATTTATGTGCGACTTTAAATGTTACTTGAATACATTTTTAGTATAAAACAGTCATGATTTATTCAACAGTACTTTATTTTTTCAATTACCAACGTGGCGGCGTGTAGCGTCACTGTCATCACGAACAAACGACCAGGGCTAAACATGTGTGCGTATAGAGTACCACACACACACAAACTTGTGTGACACAAAGTGGTTCTTCTGTATGACATTGGTAGTTACAGTTCGCGCGCGAGTTCATTGCCGAGGGGCCTGAGGTAAAGGGGCGAGCATAAATAATTTTGAGCTTTAATGGCACTGTATTAAAGACGGCGGGGCGACGTGTGACGTCAGGCCC
>DWKA01001818.1:0-11651 GCA_018249155.1 Panoquina ocola ocola | reverse complement strand
CGGGAAGGGTTTTAGTGCGGTAAGAATCCCACATAACCCAGGGCGCTCCCACGATCCTGGGTACCTTTTGAAGGTTTACCCCCCGATATCAAAAAAAAAGGCCATTTTTGGGCACTGGTTTAAGTGACGCCTTTTATGGGAAGCCTACGTCCAGCAATGGACACAAAAAGGCGGTTAGATTGATTGGCCACGAAACAGTCGTTCCAGTATAAATATTTAGATGATAAATGTAATTTACAGTACAATGTCGTCCCCTAATACAGGTGACTCATACATTTGTGGTTATCACTTATCGCGCAGAGCGAATTCGCTTAGGGCGTTTCGCGAAAGTACGACCGCACTCTATGTTTATTTAAACAAAACAAAAAACGAAAAAAGATATATTGATATTTTACACCTCGTTCACTCGGCATCAATACATTCATCCGAACATCGTCAAACATGTACTTTTTTAACGGAACATAAAAAGTTTGACTTCTTAATAATTAGTTGAGTAAGCTCACAGTGACGGGCGCGATGGCCTGCTCGAAGGCGATGCCCTGCGACTTCTCGCGCGGGTAGCCGTCGATGAGGAAGCCCTTGGCGGCGTCCGCGCGCGCCATCATCGCCTCGCGCAGCAGGTCCAGCACGATCTCGTTGGGGACCAGCTCACCTGGAACACAAACAAATGTACTATGTTTATAAAAATAATATTTTTTTATGTCAGTGCTAAAGGTCACAAAATGTTAGGCCTCATTATGTTATATTTTATTCGATTTAGGAAAAAATATTTTTATACATTATCAACAAAGCATAAAGTAACTTATCAATATCACAGGTTTCTATAAAAGCTTAAAAACGTCAATATTTTTCATGATAATAACAGCATGCGATACCGTAATTTATCCTGTTTCTTATTCATATTTATGAGCTGCCTTTTATAAATGTAAGTCGTCAAATCAATAACAATAAGTAAACATGTCTACTTATACCACTACAAAAAAAATATCTTAAAATTTGGCTATACAGTTCGTAATAAAAATGCATATCAAAGAAAGATTTTCCGTTTAAGCGCTTAAGTAACAGTCGAGCGTTGATACGAAATTATCGACCCGATCATCAACTAAAATGAACTCTTGGCAAAAACCTTGATGTTACGAGCTTTTAAAGCTTTTCGTAGACTTGCACGAACCTAATGTTAACAATGGATATTATAATATAATTTCTGAAAGTACTGACTACGTACAGTGAGGGTTGTATTTGTAACTTATTGCATTAACTATTTCCTTTCAAATTACGTCAATACATATTATTCTTACATCAACGTATCGCATCGTGATACATCGATGTCGTCAAAAATGTCCTTACTTTTTCTGTGTGAAAAAAACCTTACATACCCCTCTCCATGATGGCGGTGAGCTCCTTGGCGCGCTCGGAGCCGCTCTTGACCTCGGCGCGCAGCAGGTCGCCGGTGGACAGGTGCGTGAACCCGTACTTGGCGATGATCTTCTCGCATTGCGTGCCCTTGCCCGACCCCGGCCCGCCCAGCACCCACACGATCGGCTTCTTGCTTGTGTCGATTGGGGCCTGCGGAGTGCACCGACATTATACGTTATTGAAAGTTTACTTTACAATTGCTTAATTCTTTCTTTTCGTATTATACCTTTAGGCGTCCAAAATCAAAACCCTAGATAGCCACGAAAACCCAATAGTCTCTATACCTTATCTTATTTACTATGGAACTCCACAGCAGTACAGTTTTGAGAACGAACGTTTATGATTTATACATAATAATATGTCTCCCTGGTCCCGTGTAGGTACCAAATGTTCAAGTAGAGATCGCTACCAAGAATGCGGAACGGTCATTTATCATTGTCCGTTTATCCGAGTATATTAATTTTCACGCGGATTTAAGTTCAGATTTTACACGAATATATTTTTACGTGTGTATTTCAGATTGGTGACTTGTTACGTAATATGAAAACATTGTGAGAAGTTAATTATTCTTAAGCGAAGTCCAAGAAGTCTGTCATAACTTGATAAGCTAGGTAGCTAATGTGTGTACATCCCACTCACAAGGGACTACTGTCTTTTTAAAATTACATACTAAATTACATTTTCTATTTCCACCAATCTGCAGCAAATGAAAGCACATTTTTACGTCGGCCGCATTTTAACCGTTTAGGTCAACTTGACATCATTATGTTCTAGGCAGCCGTTTGTAATAATTGTTAAGCTCTCACCCAAGCTTTGAAAGCTCTACACTTGGTCGAGTGGCACTGCAGCGGACACGCCGGCAGTTTATCAATGATCGGTTCCTTGCATGGTTCGCACAGCTTTTCTTCCATTACAAACTTTAATGATGCTTGTTACAGAGTAAGTATCATTAAGAAACTATTATCAATAATTTTAATATTTCAGTTATATGATTATGCAGTGTATTTATTTTGACGACATGATTTAGATAGATGTCAGTTTTGATGCCTGATTTATGGGTAACATTGCCAGTATGTCTGATAATGTAGAAAAATAAATTGTTGACCTGTTTTCGTTTTTATGTTGTTTTTGTGTTATTATCTGAATGAAACAGAGCCACCTAACGGTAAATGGTAATAACCACCTTCGATTACTATCATCTGTTTTCTATGATTACCACCCACGAGCATTAGTTAGTAACATGTAAGGCATTATCGATTCGAGTCACCAACCATAAATGAAAGTGTAAAGTATGTAGACACATATAAAAACGTGTGCTTATTGACTCTTCGACTCAGTATCAGAAGCCGATACAAATCGTTTTTCTTCTAGAAATAAGCAGGCAGACAAAAAGAACATACTACGGCGAATTACCTACCTTTTAAAATTGTAGTAATTATGCAAATTATACGTGTCTATGTTTTAGAGACATTGTACGGCGTTTTAAATAGACGCGGCGCGGTCTTGCATCTCGTTATACCGAGCAAGTCTATTTTCAGCGACCGCAATGACAATGACCGTCGTGTGTTGAAAAATTAACGGCATAGAATTATGTTAGTCAAGGTTGAATTATTAGAATAAAATTGTATTGAAGTTTAATTTCGCGCTGTGTTGCCGGGATATTTTGTGTTGACAGTTTTGACAGCTAGACTGACAGCTGTCAACGTAAACTGAAGGTTTACGCAATTTTTAATGATGCTGTATTTCTACTATGTACCTTCTGTTTTTCTGTTTCTTTTGTGGTAATTTTTGAATGCAATAGTATTTAATAACAATAGTAATTTAAGGCCGCTATCCCACTTGCGTTTTACGAGCGTCGACGCTGGGATGTTGGGAAAACGTCGACGCTCGTAAAACGGAAGTGGGATAGCGGCATAAGAGCAAGAAAATCTTGAGTGTATCATATCATATTAGTAAGTAAAAAAATCTACAGAGGAACATAATCATTGACGATAATTTTACACGATTTAGTATGTACCTACTGAGAGGTAAAAAGCCATTTTAAAAAGTTCTGAATTTGATATAAGTAAAATTTCGTAGGTAAAATATTAAAAAAATAAAATGAATCCACCTTTATTGTTAAAGGTACCTCAACACTGATATCTTCTTTAAAACCCAACTCTATGACTGTTAGGGCAGGGATTTAATTTTTATATCAACTGAACTTTTACGATGCGCCTTTCTAACGGTCTGATTACAATGGTAGGGAGAATATGTGTAATTTTTAACGATGCGCCGTGTAATTGGGTCACTGCAGGTTAATCCATGTTGACGCCTCACTCCGACGCGCTATAAGTGCCTAAGTACCAAAGTGCCTGCAAAATAATGCATCGCTGTTGGCATCACGCGAGACATGGTGAATAGCGAATGTAGGTCAGCCGTACGTTCTGTATATTTTATCACACCATTAATTGTACTGTCTATCGATTTCTTTCCATGACTCATCCGCTGGGGTTTGCTCGGGTTGCGTTTTATCACCGCTACTCTTTTCTATAGCTTGTCATTAAGCTTTGATGATAATTATTCCTACTTATTATCTCTTTATATTTGTGGGTTTAAATTCATTGATAACATAGATAGACAAATATTGAAACCTAATTTGTGTAAATCTAATTACCATCCGATCCTGATTAAAATGTTCATTGATGTTTACGTCAACATTACATACAATTTTTGAGTGACTTATTAACGAATTATGTATGTTTGATAAATGCAGGTACCTTGAAATGAGCAGCCCAGTAGACCCCGCTCAGCTCGAGGCTGGCAGCACAGATCAAAATAAACAGATACACGTAAGTTTTTGGTGAAAAGTGTTCGATCTGATCTTTCATTTACTCGCGCCGACAGACCGGGAGTGACTGGCCCTGAATGCCGAAATATAAGAATAACACTCGTAAACATTTAGAGTCGCTGCCATGAGAAGAAAATTTCAAACATTTCTACTGTAGGTACTAATGTTTATTATGTATTATTGTACGACTACTACCCGTTTAAATATTAACTCCAAGCTATGCCACTCTCGTATTGTTCAGATTCTGTAGATGTATCTACAGCGGGAGCAAGAGATGACTGAAAAATTTAAAGTGAATGTTATAAAAATATCAAGTTTGCGAACTTAAATAAATCAAATGAAAGAGCATAACTACTTTAAAAAGCATCGAACCAAGTATTTGCTCACTTACTGGCAAGCGGCGGAATAAAATAAAATGTTCGGCTTGTCTATCACTGCTCTATTAAATATTCCTTTGAGGCTTCAGAATTTTCAAATAATGTAGAAAGTTTTAGTAAAAGCAATCCTTTCCCGGCGGCGACCACATTTATTTGAACCGGAGCCAATGATACAATTGGCAGGCTATACGCCGTGCTCCTGTCCGATCTGAAGCACAACTGGATGATTTTGGAGAAAATTAACGTTATTGAGATACACGTCATGAAACCCACGTGTTTCTCTGTTGGGCAAACGTGCCAAAATCATCAAAATAATATCATGTTATTGTATTTGTGTGTACACGACGTAAAAAATTAGTTTTCGTATTTTCACCATCATTCATTGACGTTTGTTATCCTAGTTTACGTCTTAATCACGTGATGCTTTTATGTTTTGTAGAAGTGGAAAAGTCTGCTGTAATTTTCTCATGAATATCTCGGTAATAAACATCTTGCTACTTATGTTTGTCCTTTGAGACTTAACTGAAATATGCTATTATATACTTAGCTCATCAGCCTAAATTAGAAGTTACCTCAAAATTAATAGCCGGGAATTGAACCGTTAGCTTTGCAGGCAGGGTCACTCAAACAATTAGGCTACGTGGGTCGTCAAAGCAGTTACCACTTGTACCTACCTACATAATTTCATTATTATGATTATTAAGTTTTTCCGTAAATGTCAAAAAATTTAATTGTTTATAAACCGCTTCAAGTCCTAGAAACCAGTTATAATAACGTTTTAGCATAATAATTATGCTATTTCTTATCTGATAGTACCGCGGCCAAGCGTGACCGGAACCAATAAAAACAAAGTGAAGACGCGAGTCGCCCGGCGTCGCAAGGTTAGTGGTGGTGTTTGCGACTTAATGCTACCTTTTCATCAATGCAACTTCCTTCCAATATCTGGTAAAATAATTTAGATTTTCTTTTCCCTAATCTAGAATGTCTTTTTTATGTTCTTGTGCAGTCTCTGTGTAAGAATAAAAATAAAGAGTAAGTACCTACTGAAAGCCTACAGCAATAAAGGCGACAGGATACGACGACTAAACAACTATCGATTGGTTTTATTTCATTAATTAACTGAATAGTGGGTTTCGTCATCTGATATCATTCAAGATGCAATCGACAAACTACAATCCCAAATGTATAGTTCTTAATAAAGAAGCTCGATGTTTCTAAATCTTCACTGAATGTTAAATTGTAGAAAAAAATCATAAAAGAATATTAATTTATACTAAGAAATATTTTATTGATCCTTAATCTCTTTCTATCTATGATATTATATCCCTAGAATATAGAATCTAACATTACCTATACGAGTATAATGCGAGCTATTAAGTAATCTATGGTATAATAATTATAAAAGTATGGTAATAATATCTTAATACAGTAATTAAGATAATTGCAAGGGTAATTGGAAACTGTCAGAAGTTTATTTCACAGATAAAATCTAATATCGCAGTACTCAGATTGAAATTGAAATATGTACCCGTAGATGCGTTGGCGGATGCAGCCTCCACAGATCACAGAATAGGTACTCTCAAGTTCTAGCTACATTCAATCTTTATTAACTTGTCCTTGTAGTTCCCTGGAAATTGTCGAGTCTCACAATCGATCCTGATTCTAATTAAATTTTGAGTTTTGTTGAACGATAAAGGGAGGATTACCTATTTGATATTCTCAGGCAGGACTCCTAGAGGCAATAGTGAATGAAACGGATTAGGGAATTCTTAGTAATTTGTTGTTAACGGCAACTGAATTATTTTTAGCAATTTTTGTTATATTTTTAGGGTTACAACTTATTACATTTAATGATTTTTTTATTGAAATGTACAACTTCGCTACCCTCAATTAAATAAACCCGCAACCTTCAATAACAGTTTGCTTTTATTATTAAACACAATATAAATGCAACTTTGGTTAAGAAATTAATTTCAAGTCTTGAATGAATTAAAAGGGTAACTTTTCAGGCATCTAATTATCTACTTGTCTTTAAATTATTGAATGCTTATCATTTACCTACAATTAAAATTAATTTCTAATTTGCATATATTATTTTTAACACGTACACCTAAATTCCTATAGATTCATGTTAAAGTATTTTTTAACTATAAACAAAGTTATATTGGGTTAGTCGATTATCTGTCCTCGGGGGTAGAAACGCATCTGTGATCAACTTCGAGTGGGACAAATTATCTATTGATAATTAACTTACTTATGCCAAAATTAATAGCAGAGCTACAAACAAGACTAACGTAGGTAGGTACACTACGTGCAGTCCCCTAACAAATAGATAACAAATAATAAAATTAGATAATAGGTTCTCATTCATACCTAACTCATTTTACGATAGTGAATAAGCTCGTATATTAATTAAAAAGCTGTAAAACTGTTAATTGTTAAATCTCTAAAGTTGACACTTGAAAGTAATAAGGAGGTAGTGAAATATTTTCACACTCCACATTTACTAAACATGTGTGGTACAAATTATGTTGACATTTTTATGGGCAGTTACGAAAAGTATTGAGCAGGTGTATTTTTGTAACGAAAATAAGCCGCAAGACAATTCAAATATTTTAAATATTTCAACCGTTAGTACCTACCTAAAGCTATAAATCTTTAGTCTACCTACCGGCTTTAGAACCAAATTTTTCAAAGAGTAGGTAGACATTATGTAGGTACTTACTATACTTATGAAGGTATGTACTTACTATACTAAGATCCTATCAACCCAAAAAGTTTATCGATAAATATTTTTTATATGATTGATATGAACTACATCAAAGTGTTCAGATTATCTCGTGTAATAAATATAATACAAATGACATTGCTGCATTACTTATCTAATAATAATGCAAGAAAATCCGCGCGCAATCATTGAAAAAGGCATGCTATTATTATCATTGTTGTGACGTAACAAACCGAATCTTAGCGAAAGACGAAAAATATTAGATGTATTCGGTTACACAATCTTTATGTTATATGATTTATATAACACGAATAAAAACAAGACCATAGACACAAGCTTCTAAAATAAACGAGAATGTTTATTTATGGTCTACTTACCATTTTTATTCAAAATATAGCGGGAACAGTTCAGGGGTTTTAAAATTAGAACACAACCACCGCGCTTTGTGAGCTCTGCGGACCAACTGCGGGCTTGATTAGTTTCAGGCTTCAGCACTTTCAGCGTAGAAATGCGCTGCATTTATCGTAAAAATACGCTACGTGTACAGGAATTTTCAGTAAGTTTATTTCTTCTACGATCAAATCTAAAGTAACTACTTGACACTTTGTAGTTAAAATTGCATGACATACGCAGCAAGAAGTTTTCCCGTCATGCTGAGAATAGGTATCTAGCATGATACCATAATTTTTTTTTAATGGAAAAATGTACGAAAAAGAGAACATAATAGATTATAAAAGTCCCTATATGAGTTACATATTTATTAAATTAACTATTTTTAACACGCATAATGGTGAATATTGTTCTGAAATAAACACCAACATCAATGTCGACCGACAAGCAGCTACATAGCCGTTTTAACGGATATAAAACGTCGTAGTTGAAAAATATTATTATTAAAATAGTAAAGGCACTGATTTAGCGCTGAATTTGCTTAACATTCAGTGTAATTGGTTCGCGGTCAAGGGCGTGGAAACTGTGCCAGCCGACGCAGGGCGCGCGCTGACAGCGCGGGAAACATGCGGCAAATGGCGGGAAATTTGACTATTGATTGAGTTGATGAACTTTGAAGTTGTGGTTAGGCACAGATTACTAATAGTTGTTATAGAGGTTTTCACGTTTGATACTGTACAATTATTACAATAATACAAGTAAAATATGCTTAAAAATCTATGTATAGTGAGAATAAGAGTTATCTCACAAGATATTATACAGTTTTCCCATAGACGAAATGTTTAAGTTTGTGTGATGGAACGAACATAATAATTTATCTACTTTAATGATCGCAAGTATTCAATAAACTACACATAGGTATCTAATCGAATTCTAAAGTTAATCCATTGTGAATAATCAAAATTAAAAAGCTCATGTCAAATTTAATTATATACTTACTTAGTAAAGAAACTTCAAGAAAGACTATTACAAAGTAGGTAATTTATTTAAAAACATAATAGGTACTATGAATGTCATGAATATACCTATAGCCTATACCTATAGCCAAATGAAGTGGGCACCTAGCTAGTAAGTAACCCAACCATTTCCATTATAGGTATTGGAGGCCGAAGCCCCAAAAGCCTTGGCCTCTAATGCCGGTCGCAAGTCCGGATAAATAGGAAGGGTAACGGAATGCGTAGTTGGCTTGAGTCGTCTCTTGATCCGGGCGGGATCCGTGCCCAATAATGCATTCCCCACACTACACACACACATGAACGAATTAGTAAAGAATGAATGAATAGTGATTGAAGGCATTATTGAAGAATTGATGGATGAATGAATAATGATTAAAGGAATTAATGAAGAATGGATATTCATCCATTCTGAATCTAATCTAAATATGAAAGAATGAACAATATTTAGTTTAGATTGATTGTGGGGAGACTTAGTGACCGGGGCAGCTTATTTTTCTATCATAGCCAGCCACCCCCGGTTTCAGCGGTACCCGATAGCCCGAAGGGATATCTGCTTGATGGGAAAATGCCTTGCTGTAGGAGTAGGGTGTTTCTCACTGTGAGTATCTTTTGAACGTTTTCCCCACGTTTTCATAAAAGAAAGGTACTGAGCGGAGGAAAATAGTCCTCGGTAAATTCTTGCTATGTCTACACCGAAGACTTGGGTAAGCAATCGCGTAATTTTGACTTTCAAAAAACTAAAAGTCAATTTTGCATAAAAAAACTTTACTTAAGTAATTTAATTGTTCTCTGCATGCATAGAATCTGGTGCCTATTCTGTGGTGATCCTTGAATTAAAGAAGGAATCCATCCTTGGAAAAACCTCAACTAACCTCAATGAAATAATCGTTTTCGAGGTAGTAGGAGCTTAACAAACTTTACCAAAACATAGCAATGAATTATTCAGAGTTGCGGAAAGCCTCGCATTTATGTAGCTACCAAACAAATGGAATAAATTTGTTTCGGTAAACAGTGCTTTGTACCGTAGGTATAATTTAATGTAAATATTGATGAATGCCTAGGATTACCTATTTAATCTGCTAGGTAATTATTTGTTCAGATAAGTATATTACATACATTTATATGTTAATTTACTAGATATGTATATTAAGAAAATAAAATACAAAATATTGTTTTCACTCACGGCTTCTTCGAGGGTTGCAACTACGACAATACCAGGTGTATTTGAAATAGGTAAAGAATTGTGATGATATCGCACTTTTAAGGTGACATCAAACCCGACCCACAACCCAGAATCGAAGTTAGAAAATAAAAAACACACGCATATAAAAAGTGCTTTTTATTTTTAAAAATATAAATAGTAACTAAGTAGGTACAAACACATAATTAGTTGTAGGTTTTGCATCATCTACTACTTACAAAATAATCACTTAACATAGTTCGGACATAATACATAATGTACAATTAAATGTGCTTAGTGTCGCCACCAGTCAACCTATAGTCGTTCAATTTTAGGTGCAGTCTATATGAGACTACACTCAGATATCGACGGTACCCCCATACGATGGCTTACTTTTTTGTTTTAGTTTATCTTAGCGAAACTTATCGTATCCAAGTACGCAGAAGTTACTGGAATGATGAGAAAAAAAAGAAGTTCAAAATTGATTCCTATGTTCATTACATAAAGTTTAGAATTTAAACTTTAAACTTTAAACTATTTTATACACTCCATTTTTTGGATTAAATATCCAGTAAGTATGGGATTTACAATTAAATAGTTATATCTAATTTAAATTTCTATAATATTATACTAAATGTATAAATTTATTGATAAATTATTTTAAAACTAGTGCTAAGTTAGTGACATTGGTCAATGGTACATAACTAATTAGTGGTCTACATCTAAATTGGCATCTGTTGCAGTGAATCTTACAAATCTAAGTGTAATTATTATACTATTATACAAACAATAATTTATACTTGTATTCTTAACCATGTAGTCGTGTAATATGGTCCTCGTAACCGAATATAATTTGGTCCTTCGAGACCGATGGATATTTCAATTCTAGACGATAAAGTCGTATGAAAATAAATTTATTTAATAACACTTTAATATTATTATTTATTTTACTATGTATAACTGCTCTCTAACACGAAGGTTTAACGATATTATTCATTCAATGTATTTATTGAAAATGTGCTAATAAAATTTGCGTAAACCATCGAGCATATTATAACCAAACAGAGTAGTAATGTGAGCTACAAAATCCCGAAACTGATTAGTAATTTGTCACTGATAAATGACAGTTTAAAACAATACCGCGTCAATAAATGTCCAAGTGAGCTGTGTGTCGGCCAATCAGAGCGCAGTGACCGGCGCAGTATTTTGGAGTAATTTGTTTTCGAACAAAACATGTAACAATACCTCTCTTTTAGTTGTATGCTCGATGGCATAAACATACCCTTATTTATCACCCAGATTAATGATTATTTATTAATTACTAATAACTGCTTTAAATAATGAAACGTAACTATTAATTTAATTATGTAATGGGTAATTAGTGGTTTTATTTGCTGGATAACACTTACAAATGTTTTATCGAACTAGCCTGTGATATTATTTTTGATTCCATATTTAACAAACTGCCAAATTTTTGCTATAAAATTGATTTCATTTAAAATCATAATCGGTGCAATCTTCATGATCTTAGTTCGTAATAAATAGCCTACTTTATTTCCTAAGTATTGTGGCACGTTTTACATTTTGTTTGAATAACTATCTACCGTTACTAACATCAAAGTGTTACCTGAATATCCGTACCAGGCGTGAATAACTTGATAACTCGACTTGTATGTTGTTTTTTTAATGCGTAATACGCATCAGGATTGCATCG
>DWKA01001817.1:0-11653 GCA_018249155.1 Panoquina ocola ocola | reverse complement strand
ATTAATCTTACTGATATTAATTTCACTGGGAGTTGGTGCAGTGATTACATAATCAACTGGCACTCTAAAAGTTTTATTTAGATTACTTTTGGCAGTATTAATTTCTTCTTGTGTAGGTGCTTTTTCTAAAATAATTTTACATGTTTTAGGATATAAAATAGTTGGTGTTGCATATTGCACTTTACCAATTCATTTAGGGTTAGCAGTATCATTATCTAAAACTTGTTGAATAGTATCCATATTAATTGGATATGCTCAAACTTGTTTATTTAATAATAAACCATTTACATTAGTAAAATTATAACCTTTATCACGGTTAACTTGTCCTTTTGTATATGTTTTTTCTAAATGAAAACTTTTTGATACAGGAATTCCCATTGCAGTATTTTCATATAATTCACCATTAACCATTGCTTTTAATTGAGCTTGTGAACCAATTACTTTTAAATAAGCAGGTGTTAATCCTAAATAGGCTCTTCTTCCTAAAATCATAAACATTTTATCTGTTGGCAAACCAAAATATAAATTACTAATTTGATTTGTTAATTCAATCAAAGTTTCATTTAATGTAAAGAATGCTTTATTTGCATCATCAGCATTTTCTGCTGTATAACTACGAAATGGAATAACTTCATATTGACCATCTGCTAAACAATAATCATAAATAGCCTGAATTAATTCACATTCTAAATTAACAAATTTATTTTGTACAACACTAGAAATAGCATCGGCAATAACACCATTTTTAATATTTTGTTCTATTAATGCCAAGTCAAAAGCCTCATTCATTAACTTTAAATTAAATCTTTTATCAATAGGTACTGGAATTCTTGTTAATCCCATTGTTTGAGTTGTCCCACCATTTGGTAATGAATAATCATTTTGTCATACCACACGATGAGTTAAATTATATAATGCTTGTCCTGCATTTGGTAATCAACCAACTTGTTCGGCTGTTGCTGTCGCATATTGCATAATACTTGCATATTCATTCATTAATGGTCCACGCAATAAAGCATTAACCATATCAACATAGGCTTTTTGCCCTGTTGTATTACCTTGTAATGTAAAAGGTACTTGTGGCAAATTAATTGTTGCCATAATATTCACCCCTTATTATCTAAGGTTTTTAAGTGTATAATCAGTTAATTTTTTAATTTCATCAGGAGTATATGCTCCTTTTTCTTTAATAGTTTCAATTTCATCATTTTTATTTTCAACCGAATTTTCAATCATATCTTTAATTAAATTAGTTGGTGAAACTGATTGTTGTTCTTCAACAAACAAATCAGGTTTTAATTCTTTTAAAGTTTGCATTTTTTCAGATAAAGAACTACCACTAACTTTATTTAAATTATTTTTAATATCTTCAATTTTAGTAGAAGGAACATCTTTAAATGCTTTTAATTCATCTAATTCATTAGCAACTTTTAAATACTCTTCTTTTGAAATAGTATCTTTTCGTTTTTGTATTCCCTCAATAATTTGTTTTGTTTCATTATGAAATTCATTTAAAATATTATCTGCTATTTGTTCACTTAAACCTTGTTCGATTAATTGTTCTTTTGTAAGCGCCATTTTTATAAACTCCTCTTTTTTTATTCTTGTTCGAATAACAAGTCAGCATAAGTCTTTTTAAGGCGGAAAGCATAAACCGTGAATTACTTTTTTTTAAAAGGATAAACCGTTAATTTTATTATATACCAATAGTTTATAAATACAATACTTTTTTATACATATAAATATCTCCCTCGCTTTTAATCTCCTGAACTTAATATATATCATTGCTAATTTGGCTCTTAAAATGCCTAATAAGAGTTATTTTTAAAGATAAATTTTTAAAATAATTTCATAATTTTGCTTGTATGTATGTATATATATATATATAATGCAGGTAAGTGTTGATAAAAAGTTTCAAGACTAAGAAAGAGAGAAAAACAAGTATGAAAAAACTACTTAGTTTATTAAGTGTATTAACTATTAGTGGAACTGCTGTACCAACAACAATTGCCGCTATTCCCTATCAGAAAGAAAAAAATAATTCAGAAAATTTAATTAGAAATAAAAGAGATTTTTATGAAAAAGAAAAAATTGAATTTTTTAATAATAACTTTTTTTATAAATTTAATATTAATTATAACGGGGAAAAGAGCACTAACGGGGCATGAGATAGCCAAATTGCATCAGTAACTACTTATGATTCAATAACTTTGATTAAAGATTGAAGTAAATATGCTAATTCTTGAGAAGAATTTTCAAAAAAATTTCCAGAAATAGAGCTAGTTAATTTTAAAGCTGTTATCGATGATAATGAAATAATAAAACAAAAATTCAAAATAAAAAATACAAACATTGAAAATAAAAAATGAAGTGAGCAAGATATTCTTAATTTTTTTTCTAATAATTATAATTATTATAATTTCAAATGAAAAACATCTGTTAATGAAGTAGAATTAGAAAATAAAATTAGTGAATTAAATAATTATAGGTATAAGAGTTTTGTTTGTGACAAAAGCGGGAAAATTATAATTAGACTTTATGTTGATAAACAAGAATTAAAGGCTCAAATTATTTATAAATTATATACATCAAATTGTACTTCATCATATAAGGGTAGTTTAAAATTTGATTCAATTCGCCTTGTTGGTGATATTGATGTAAATCCTTTGTTTTCGCTAACAGTTGAAAAAGCAAAACAATTTGATATTTGAGCTAATAACCAATTAGAAACTTTAAAATTAAAAAGAGAAAATAAAAATTATGATCAAAATATTTTAAAAAATGAAGAAGAAAGTTTTAAAAATGAGTTTAAACTGTGATTATTACAGATAGAACATGATTATATTCAAGATTTAATAAATATAGATCAAAATAACGAAACAATAAGTATTAGATCAGAAATAGATAAAATAAAATCAAGATTAGATAAATTAGAAAAAAGAAATACATGTTTAGATAATATTTTTGATGCATTTAAAAAAAACACTCTTTCAGATGCTCCTGGCGATGCTTGAAAAAGTATAAAAGAAAATAGTGATTCTCCTCTAAAAGTTATTATTAAAAAATCAGGGAAAGCTTTTGCTACCGGACTACTTACGGGTGTTGCTAAAGGTTCTGCGCTTGGAATAATTAGTTGTGTCGCAGATTCTATTCTTTAAAATATATAAAAATAAATAACTATTTTATAAAAAATAAATGAAAAAAATATTAAGTCTTTTAGGAACAATCACTTTAATAGTAACAAATACAACAAGTTTAGTTGCTTGTAATACACCACAAGAATATACAACCGAAGAATTAGCAAAAGAAAAAGAAAAGAATAAAATAACTACAAAAGATGGTATTTTAGAATGAATAGCACCACAAGAAAAACCATTTAATAAAGTTGATAATAAATGATATTATATCGTATGGCGTGGTGATAAAAAAGATAATTGAAAAATTGTTAAATTTAAAAACGATACTTTTTTATCTGATAAGCAAACAAAAAAAATAGATTTAAAAAATAATTATGAATTATTTTTATATAAAGCCCCATATTTTCCAATAGATTTAGTAATTGGTAAAACCAATAATATTGTTTCTATCGTCCAATGACGAGAATATCTAAAAAATAAAAATTACTTTAAATCAGTTTATCTTTGAAATTCAGATACAAAAGAATCTGACTTAATTTTAGACAAAAATGGTAATGTAAAAGTCAATGAAAAATAGAAAAAGAGATATTAAATCTCTTTTTATTTTATCTTGGCTTAAATCTAATTTTAACTGGGTTAGTACTTTTATTTCTAATACCTAAAACATTTGGATTAGAAACATTTATTACAATTTTTTTATCATTACCGAAATTAATTTTAGTATTTGGTCTTCCTATTAATTTAGCAACCAATACTTTTGAAAATCTAATTTTTAATTTTACATCATTAGTATAATATGCTTGTAAATATAATTCCTTAATTTTATTATTATCATTATTATATAGTTT
Organism: Panoquina ocola ocola; assembly: GCA_018249155.1. Lineage (NCBI taxonomy): Eukaryota > Metazoa > Arthropoda > Insecta > Lepidoptera > Hesperiidae > Panoquina > Panoquina ocola. The sequence goes on along the minus strand of DWKA01001817.1, from coordinate 7,668 downwards.
TGTTATTTGTAATAAAAAGTAAATTTTTCAAAGTCCCAAAGGAGGTTTGTTTCTAGGTTCATAAGTGTTTTCATAATATTTTTCTGATAATCCATTAGTTTTAAAAGTATCAAGCGTTTTAATATCATTAGTTATTTCTTTTGTATTTATTGTAAAGGTATTTGGGAAATTAACTTTATCAGTTTGCGAATAACCACTTTCTAATAAATTTAAATCTTCTAACAAGCATATTGTTTTATTACAATTTGTATATCCAGTTAATAAATTAACATTCCTATTAGGAATAAAATTCTCTATTTCTGGTGGTCCACATTCAACTTGTATATTATTAAGATTACTTATTTCTATTGTTTTATAAGCATCTTGGAATTTACTTATACTTTGAATTGTGGGGTCAATTTGTTTTAAATCAATTTCAACCTCATAATAACCCTTATATTCTGTTGTATTATCAAATAAATTAACATCACCAAATGGTGTTGGTGCAAGTTGACATTTTGGTGTTTCAGTAATTTTGGTTAATAATGGTAGTACTACATCAGAACGCATAATATCTTTGATATAAGGTTTATAATTATATGGTACTGGTGGTAAAACATATTGTGGATAATTAAATGTTGGTATTTCATAGTCGTGTGGTAATAAGAAACTAGTTTTATAATTAGTTGTCATATCGCGTAAATAATTGTTTAATGTACTTTTTGTTTTACCACGAAAACTCCATACTGATAATCGTAAATAATCTTCTTCATTATTGGTATATGGGTTATCAGCATAAAAGATAATTTCAAAATTACCTTTATATAATGCTTGGATTGAAAACATATCAATTATATAACTACAATTTGTGCCATCAGGTGTTTGTAAGAATTCTAAATCATTATCTTTTTCACTATCACTAACTGGTGTTTGTGGATCAACTGCTCTTACTAATTCATTAATTAAATATATGCGATTAGTTTTAGGATTTAATTGTTTTAAATTATAAGTTGAATAAGTTATTCGTTCAGTTGGTTTACCATCTTTTTCTAAAACATTACCTTGTATTTTATCAGTTAATAAAGTAGTAAAACTAAAACTAGTAGAATTTGCTCCAAAGATAGCACCAACTTTATCATTTCCTTGTTCTCTAAATATTTCAAATGGCAAATAACCTTTACCAGCAGCCTTATCACTTCAAAATGAATCAGTATAAAAACTATAAATATTAGCACTCATAAAACCATTAAGTCATTGAAAATTAGGTCATGATTTTTCATCTTGATTAATTACTCAACCTCAGGGAATACCAAATGAAATAAAGTTTAAGAATTTACCAACACCACCCGGAATAGTAAAAGGGTTAAAAACTAATTTTTGTGTATAGTTTAAGGGTAATACTGTAATTTGACGATTAATAAAATTATTCATATTTAAAATATCTCAAACATTACATGCACCCATTTTATTATATTCAATTTGAACTTGACCAACTGTATTACCAAATTCATCTTTTCTTCTAAAATATGATGATGCTTGGGTACTAATAATATTATTAACATTACCACCATTTACTTTTACTTCACTAGGTGGAGTAATCATTCAACTTTTAGACCAATAAAATTCGGAATCTTTATCTTCTTCATTAATATTTCTACCAACCCTATAATTAGTTATTGTTGTAGTAATAGGATCTGTTATAACAATACCTTCGCTATTTTTTTGTTTTCAAAAGTCGTATCTACTTTCCATATCTTTTTTTCAATCTTCATAACCAGTTATCATTGTTGGTTGTATCCCTTGTATGTTATATCAACTTACTTCGGGTGATGCATAAGTATTGATTTTATCAGGGGGAGCAGGATACATATTATACATTAATAAATCACGAGAATTCATTACTTTTTTATTAAATTGACCTTTAATAATTGGTCGACCAATAACTGGCATATCAAAAAAGATAGGATTACCATAAAATTTAACTGCCATTGCTCTAACCCCTGGGTCTTTTAATAAAATATCATCTAATTCAACAATACCTTTATTTAATTTTTTATCATAAGTTATTTTAGGAAAACAATAACCTTCACCTGGGGCACTTGTTTGTATAAATTGTCGTACTGATAAACCACTATTACTAATTTTGTCATTAATACTTGAAAATGTAATTTCTTGTCATAAAAAAACACCATCTTCTACTGAATAATAATTAATAACATTTGATGGATATAATCATTGTCTATCTTGGGGAGCAGAATTAATATCACCACCACCAATATTTAAGCCACGGTCATTAAATACAGTATAAAAATTATAATAATCATTAATATTTAATTTCTCAGCATCTTCATCTAAAATTAATAAAGTATATTGTCTTTCTGTTGATTGCTGAGTAAATACTTGTTCAAATTTAGCATCACCAAATTGAATTGAACTTACATCATCAACCATATAAGCATCTCAATATTTACCAACTTTGACTTCTTTTGTATAAAAGTTATCGGCTTTATTATCATTATTAATAAAATAACTTAATTTATATTGATTTAAATATTCTAACATTCTATTAATATCATAAATGTTTTCACCATCAATTAATTTTCAATAAACATTATTATTTTCATCTTTTAATTTTATCGCAAAAGGTGTTTCATTATTGGCTCATATAGTTGAGTTAATTGGTTGTTTACTAAAATCATCAATAGTTAATATATTAATTTCTTCACCTTTATATTTTTGTACTATTTTTAAACTATCTTGTCATTGTGCAATAGTACTTTCCATATTATCAAATATGCGTGAATAACTACCATAATCACTTGGTTTAGCATTATTAGGTTTTCAACCAGTTTCCGTATCAGGAATATATGAACTATAAACATTAAAAGGAAAAACCATTCAATGTCTATGTTCTTTTATACTTTCTCTTATATCTATTGCAGTAGTACCTGCTCTTGTTCTTAAATATGCCATAGCGGCTGGACTAATTGTCATTTGTTAATTCTCCTTAATTTCTGTTCTACCTTGTAAGGCATTTTGATTATTACCAGTTTCATCATATTCTAGTAATTTATTATTATGTTCAATTTCTTTGGCCTGCATTTTATCTTGTCATGCTTCTATTTTTTCTAAATATTTTGCTGCTTCTAATTCATCAATATTTTCATATTCAGTTATCGCTCTTATTGGTTCCATTGTGCCATTATCTAATCTAGCAGTAATTAATTCATTTTGTCGCATTTGGTCTACTAAACTAGCACTAATAAAATCAAAACCATAAGGGCGTTCCCCCGTACCATCTCATAAACCATAATATTTTAAAACAGTATCAAACATCTTTGTATAATATTGCTTAAGATATGCTTGTAAATATGCTTGTTTTTCTAAATCTTTTGTTTTAGTTAATAATGATTGTGTTTTATTTTGGTCATTATCTGATTTATCACCAAAAGGACTAGAAAAATGACATGCTAAGTATACTTGTTCAATAATTGCTTTTTGGTCTTCTGTATATGTTTCTAAGGTTGGTGTACCTTGTACTACTTGTAAAGATTGAGATAATTGACCATCTACTGTTGATGAACTTGATTGAACAAAAATATCATCAAATACATCTTGTAGTACTTTTTTATTACCTTTGTTATAAGCAGTCATTAAATCATCACTTAGTATCCCATATCAATGCGTACGATTTGCATATCTTTCTTTTGATTTAATATTAAAACTATCTTCTAAATCAAATTGTAATTTATAACAATTTGCCATCGTAGGCCATGGGTTTAATGTAGTTGATGTTGATAAAAATAAAGGGTTAGGTTCATTAATCATTTCTCAAAAAGGTACTATACCTAATTTATTTTTAAATTCTTGTACTAAAACAGGTTTAACATCATCTTTAATTTGTGTTTTACTTTGTCCAACAACTACTTCATTATTTTTTGGTCAACCTTTAATAACTATTTTATCTTTGGTACAAATTAAATTTAAAATAAAACCACTATCTGATTGATGATAATTTAATCAAATATCAGCACCTTGTTCAATTTCATTTATTTTACTTACACGAGATGTAAAGTTAAATGGGTTAATTCATAAATCAATATTGCCATCTGATGTTTCTAATAAACCAAAAATAGTTTTACCCATTAAACTTGCTGTTAATTCATTCTTATCTAATTTTTCTTTTATTTTATAAGTTTCATATCATCAATTTAATTTTTCTAAAATGTCTTTACGATGAGACTTAAATAAAATATCTTTACCATTTACTAGTCGCATTTGATGGCGAGCAATAATATTGGCTAAATTAATTGTTCAATCATAATTATAAAATTTTAAAACACTATTAATATCATTTAAGTTTGGTAAACTAGGGAAAGTATTATTCATTGTTATTTTGCTCCTTTAATTTTAAAATAAGTGCATAATTAATAATATTTACTGTTAATAAACTAGGTTCATTTGCTAAAACTTGTACACATACTTTAACTTTTTGATATTTCTTAATATATTCGTTATATAAATTTAATTTACATATTGCAATATTATCTTTTTTTAATTCTTGACAAAGTCTTTTTTTAACTTGTCCACAAACAGACATATAAGGTCTTTTGGCATTTATTACACGCTCATCATGTATTACATAAATATCTTTTTTCATTAAGTTATTCACTCTCTTTCTTGTCATAATTTATAATCTGCTGAACTATTATGTTTAACCATTGGTACTAATTCGAAGTGTAAAGCATAAAAATCACTATCGAATGTGTCATCATATAAGTCTAGCATTCGTTCTTCTCTGGCATCTTGTTTATCTTCTCATTGAATTAATTCATATTGGGTTTTACTTACAGGACATTTTTCTCATAATCATTTTAATTGATTAGTATTTATTAACATTGTAAATGCTTCTACACGATGTTTTATTTTAAACTTCTGCTTTTGTGCTGGTTTAAAATGCATGTATTGACCAAAAGTATAATTATATTTTTCTCTATTTAAACTTTCTAGTGTTGCATAAGCACTATCATCAACATTAATTGATATACCTTGTTGAATTAAATTAAAGTATTGGTTTAATTGATTGTTGTAAAACTCTAAAATATCTTTAACTTGTTCTAATGGTCCTTTAAATTGTTGAGTAGCATTTGAGTGTGTATATTCTGCTACTTTATAGGCTTTTTTATTAAATGAATTATACAATCAAAAACTAGCGGCTGTTGTATGTCCTTTGGGACTAGTAGAGTTTGCTAAGTCAACACCACCTAATAATTTCGTTGGTTGAATAATATCTGTTGCTTGCATAATATCAATATATCTTGCAAAGATTGAACCACTAGTATTGCCGGGCAATCCTCAACTTCATACTCTTGCTCTTTCAATATCTAATTGTTCTAATCTTAATTGTTCATTAACTTTATCTTGTGGTAATTCATAATTAAGTCTTCAACTAGAATAATGAATAATAATTTTCATATTTCATTTTTCGATATATTTAATTTGTTCATATTTACTACGCATTATTTCTTCATTAAAAGGTAATAATTCATTACAATAACCAACAATATATCTTTTTAAGCTTTCAGGATTACATGTATTAATTGTTATTTTATTTTGATACCCACGAATAGCAAATTCTAAATCACTTAAATCTTTTTGTTGAAATTGATCACATTCTTCTCTTCAATCAATAACTAATTTATATTTATTCAAATCAGCAAAGGCTTTTAATTTTTCTTTCCGGCTTGGTGAATGTAAACCTTTACAATATATTTTGCTACCATTTGATAAAGTAAAAGTAAAATTTGATAAATTAATAGTATAAGGAATATGATTTTCATCTAGCATATTTCATATATTTTGAAATACGCTATCTTTTAAATCTTTACTCCAATACATACTAGCAATGATACAAATTGGTTGTTTAATCAATAAACTAATTTTTAATAATTCACCAAACATTTTAATATTTGAAATTGTTTTACCACTATATCGTGTTCCAATTTGATTAATTTCATTAACTAACTCATATTTCTTAGTAAAGGGATATTTATCACCAATACTACTATTTTGTAATAACCAATAAGGTGTTTCTAACAAATAAGTAAAATGATTAAGCATTATTATCACTTTCTTTTTTAATATCTCTAATATCAGTTTGTAAATTAACAATTATTGGCTGTTGATTATTTAAGTTTAATTCTTTTTCAAGTTCTTTTTCTTGCAGTGAATATTTATAATTAAATGCTCGTTGTCAATATAATTTAGCACCATCAGGTGAACGCATCATATATTCAATTATTTCACTTTCAATCCTATTAATTTGTCTTTCAAGCAAAGGAACTATCTTTTCGCTCGCATAAGTATCATATCTTCACTTGCGAGAAAGATTGAATTTATTGGTTAAATCGTTCAAAGTATAGGGAATATTAGGTTTCTTATTGGCTCAAAATTCATCTATTTTACGCTTAAATGTGCTTAAACTTGCTGTTTTTGGATTAAATTCTTTCATTTTTTACTCCTTTTTGCATATTAAAATTGCTATTATTTAATGAATATGATTAAATAAAAGAGTATAAAATCCTGTTAAGTATACAAAAGAACTCTCACAAGTTCTTTTTTATTATCTATATTTTACATCAAAATAAAAAAAAGTAAATTACTTTACTTTTTATTTTAGTATACAAGTATAAAGAGATACAAATTCGATACTTGTTACAAGTTAATAATATATCTTTAAAAATATTTGTCAATACTTTTTTAAAAAATTCGTGTATAAATTAATTTAATAAAAGAAATGGAGATACAAATATATGCAAGATTATACACATGTAAAATTTGATGAACGAAGATTTTTTAAGGATTTATTATTATCTGATACTTGTAAAAAGAAAAATGGCACAATTAATTTATCTGAAATATCAAGACAAACAGAAAGAGATATTAATACTGTTAAAAGAGAAATTAATAGATTTAAAAATATAGAAGATTATGATGCTGGTAAAGCACATAATGATTATTTAAAAAAACGAGAAAAATGTATTAAAAAACCACCTGAATTTACTGAAGAACAAAAAGAATGATTAAATGTAAGATTTAATAAATATCACGATACACCTTCACAAATTATTAGAAAATTTAAGAAAAAGTTTGGTGTTAAATTTCCAGCGTGTAAAAAAACTTTATATAAATGAATTAAGTTAAATTTATTAGGTTTAAAAAAACAGAATTTACGCCATCATGGTAAAAAATACAAAAGAAAAGGAAAAACTGAAAATCATGGAAAATTAGATGATAAATTTAAGTCAATATGAGATATTGAAAATAAAGTTTCTAATGTTGGTTGATTTGAAATGGATACGGTAGTTGGTAAAGACCATCAATCTGCTGTTTTAGTATTAGTTGAACAAAATAGTAAAAATTATTTTGCAATGAAATTAGAAAAAAATAATTCAAGTGAAGTTTTAGAAAAACTTGAACATATAGTTAGAATTAATGGTTTAGTTGGAAAAATTAAAGGAATAATAACTGATAGAGGAAAAGAATTTAGTAAGTTTGAAGAAATGGAAAAGATTACTGGTTCTAATATTTATTTTTGTGATCCTGGTAAACCACAACAAAAACCATTAATTGAGTATATGAATGGTGAATTTAGACATTGATTTAAAAAGGGAACAGATTTTAATCTTG
>DWKA01001816.1:0-11653 GCA_018249155.1 Panoquina ocola ocola | reverse complement strand
CAATCACCTCTTAATTTGCTCTTCTTATCGTCTATTATATTTTCTGACCATTTTAAATCGCACTTTTATTTCCCATAGCGTGTTATAAAAACAGCGGAATAGCGAACCTCCTCATTTCTCAAATTACACTAAATACTACAAAAAGACAAAGCCAAATAAATAATAAAGTGTTTCATTCAGAAAACCTAGAATTAACCGCATGAAATATTATCTGGCTTCTGAAACAATAGAAATAATTTTGACTAGCTCCAGTGTTATAACCCGAATAAAAAGCATACAAATTGGTCTATAAACATTCGGGTAAGGAGTCGACGAGTCTCAAGACACCGATTCGTTTTCAGTTTCCAAGATGCTCAGCTTCTATATCATAGTAGAGCAAGAAAATACGGCTCTAAAGGTATTACCATCCATTTCCTTTTTCTCCGTGATTTATGATTATGTAAAAATGATATTATTTCACAGTTCTTTTGCATTTTGTTCAAATTAGACCCTAAATACACGGCAAAATGTTGAATTTACCAAAACTTTGCAGACATTTTTACTTAAAAAAAGTGTAAGAGTAGTATTTCATCTCATAATCATTACACATAGAAAAACATGAAATAAAAATTTAAAAATATTATTATTAAAAAGAAATTTGTTCGTTCATGCATTACGAGTAGGTACACTTAAGACACGTACTCATCTTTATAATAAGTATCATTGCTCAACTTCTTTTATAAGTTCGTTAAGAAAGTAGCCAAAACAATCTATGTTAACGAAGGACAAATTTAACGTACCTACATCGTGACTGAGAGATGGTGAAATATAATTATAATTTCCTCTTATGAAACCTCTTGGTAATCTAAGTGAGGATTTTGCGTGTGGTTTCAAAGGCACGGAGCGTTTCGCAAGGTGTCCGCCATTTGCGACATTACGCTGCGATGAGACGGTAAATTGCCCATTTGTTCACTGCATCGCTAAAAAGGCTATGTTTATCTAATATACGTATATTGAATAGATAACTTCAGAGGTCAGCTTTGCTTCCTTTAGTTATAAGTTAATTTCAGTCTGCGAAGTTTTGTTAACACACAGCCGTACCTCTAAATTACACGAGATATATACCTAGATATGCGATTCGAGTAAATAAAGAAATTTATAAACATACAATATAATAAAATTATGCGCGAATAACTAGCCCCTTCTTTAGCATTCAAGTAAAAAAAAGATCACACACTCCACCGAACGCAAAGCTTCAGTAGATAATATTTACCAAAACATATTCAAAATATTCATTTATGAAACGACGATTTATGAACGATATTGATTTATGAAACAGGTAAAACACGTACAAAGTTCGTGACTTGGATTATACACATCACTATTTTACACATCAGCAGTAGATAATTAATATTGAAACGATTAAATATTTAAGTTTATCGCATACTGATCCGTTCAACGCAATATATTATACATACATGATAATATCGTGGCGTATTATGAGATGGGAGATTAATGTGACCCTAATTTAATCCCTAAAGAACAGTGTTAGTATCACAGAAATAGATCCTGTTATGCCAGTCTAAGGAATACGTGTAGTAAGATGCTTGATTTATTCAATAAACAATATTATAGTAACTTTTTATCATAAAATCATGTACTCGTAGTTTAAAAATAAGCCAGACACAAATTTAAAAGAAATTAACAATATCTAAATAATAATTGAATGTTTTCAATTTTTTTTTTAATATTACTTAAAATGTTTTTAGATTAATGAATAAATAAAAAGTATTGTTTACGAAATAAGTCAAGTTCATTGAAACGGAGTAGGTACTATAGATAGGTCAATGGGGTCGTGCGGGGTGAGTCACGATTCCGGATCGCTCACCATATTTGGGGAAGAGTGTTGGAACGAACAATATTTCTTATTTCTAACCTAGCCACATTTTAATGTGCCGCAAAATTTTATAGCAACGAATGTAGCAACTAAGTCAGAAAGTCAATTTAAAACAATTGAAATAATAAATTAAATTTAAATACTTATAAATAATATTCTAAGCTAAAAAGAAAATGCGTCAAAAACATTTATTTTTCAAGTTTTACGCAAATAGTTTTTTAATGGCAGACAATCGAGTGGACAGTCTCGATACCTCTGTAAATGGTATTGTGTTCACTAAACTCTTGAGTTACCTTAATAGCCTGCAATATTTTTACCGTACCTTGTAAATCTAGGTTAAAATTATAAAATATTTAAGACATGATTTGGTCTCGAAGCGAGTCGCAAGAGGTGTCTGCCATTTCCGACATTACCCTGGCGATGAGACAGCAAATTGCTCATTTGTCTGCCGCCTTGCGAAAATGTCGAGATGTTCAGTAAATACTTTGGTTGGAGCCTACACAGCCTACAGACGTTGTTTTGTTAGTACCACGGTAATGTGGTTCATCGATCTACGTATGTAGACATTAGAAGAGAGAGCGTTATCTTAATTGACAAAATTGTATTATAAAACAACGTATGAGGGAGCAGTGTGAGCGTGGTAGAAGTTATAGATAGGTTCTTCGCTGTCGTAAAAAACAAATGTAATTCCTGAAATTAAAAAGAAGACCATATAATAATACAATAAAGACATTCATTAATTTAGACAAACAACAATTCAAGTGTAATTAAATTGAATTACGTTTCTTAGTAAGTTTTTGAACTATTATTAATAAGCAACTGTTATTGTGTCGTTTGCTGATACAGGTGGCGCGCGCGCATTGTAAAAAAAAAATTTTTATTACATTTTCCAAAAGCCGAAATGAACATTAAAATTTGACAAAACGTTTTATTGGAGTCACCCAGTCCAGTAGTCAAAATTACAAAAAAATTTAAACGTTCAAGAATATTTAATGTAATTTAATATCTAATTTAATAACCACTATTGTCATTGCATTTTTTATTTTGTTAATTACGTCATGTGAGCTGAGAGTGGCTGCGAGCGTGTACCTTGGCGTGTATAAACACGACCTCATGTGTTTGACTGTTTGACATTCACAGTATGAACACTGAGTTTTATTCTATTTGACTAGATTATCGACAGTGTTGACGTCATTTGGCGGCAGGATTTAATATATTTTTAAGGTCTCAAAATGCCACTATTGAATTTAAAAACATCTTTTACATGAAAATCCAATTTTGTTCTTATTTTTTTATGATACCTATAGGTATAAAAACAGAACATCTCGTTTTTAGTAACAATTATTTTGCACCAGTAATTTCTGGTTGCCAATCTTAATAACGAGAGACGTCCTTTATTCCATTAATCAGTTACGCTTTTAGTTCCGCCTACCAATTCTACTACCTACGTCGAGAATTCACCGGAATTTTCTTCATTCCGACTATTATTCTTGAATAACTAAGTTATTCCTGTACTTTGATAATTGCGTAGTTAAATAGATATGCCAAGCATCTAAGTCGACATGAGATTATAATGTTGCAAAATCCTTTACACAGTAATAACTACATTTACCTACCATCTAAGACCAAAGTTTGCACCGTGAACAAATTGTGCAAATACATCAAGCCAATATTAACGCAATAATTGTATTTACTTACTTAACGTGTTCGTAAATAGACGTAAAGTTTTCTGATAACGACCTTTAAAAATAATGGTACATTGTGTAATCGTTAAAAGTCATCGGTTTTTTCGTGAACATTAACCGCACCTTAATTCATTGTGTTTTTGTATACCTTATGTTTGCGAAGTTACAAAAGAGAAGTTAAAAAGTTACAAATCGCAGGTCTCTTCACTGTCCTAAGTCACGATGCTGGTGGTAAGATAATAATATCATTTATCGAAGCGTAGTCTCAAAAGTTCGCACCTTACAAGAGACACTGCAAAAATACTTCGCAAAAGTGAGGGTTTGCTGAATTTTTTAACAAAAAGAGTCAGTTTACGTGTGTTAGACAAAGCGAGCTGTAGAACGCCAACACTTAAAGATGCCCTTTGAGTGGCGGTCGGTGGGGCCGCCGACTCTCGCCCTCAAAACATTAATTGCGACGCCTTTGTGAGACAGAAAATTTGACGACCGCTTGGCCCCGTTGGTCGATACACCCGAGTGTCTAGGTTTGATCCCCGGAATTTTGACCGGGAAATTATTTAAAGCTTTTTGTTTGTTTTTTTGTTTGCTTTTTTGGTGGAAAGGATCCAGCGGCAGTGCATGTTAATAAAAAAAAAAAAATTTATACGTTAAAGCGTTAAAGTAACTATTTGGTACTGACATAAGGAATTTTCTAATTGTCAATATGTCATAATGTGTAACAATTTTCTGATAATATCGGACTTTTCTTATGTCGTCCTAGTTCAAAATGTAAATATGTAAATGTAAAAACAGAACGATGCTTAAAACCGAAGTAGGTCAAAATTACCTTGCAAGATTTGAAGCCGGTCAAGTAAGAGCCGCTTGAAAAAAATATTACAGATTTGTTTTTATGACTAGCAAAATTCACCAATATTACGGGTAGCATGATTTTTATTTTTTATAATGTCAAAATCACATCTGCATCCTAAAACGTTAGTTAGCGCGCTAACAATGACATTAAGCAGATTATAGTCAACAGTTCATTGCGTTATTCAACACGGAAAATAACATACACTCGTGACAAATTCTGTATAGAAATCCATTTTAGCCTGGCATTTTTATCGCGTTATTTGCTTTAATATGCGTCAAAGCAGCGGCAGGAACATTAGATAAATCACAGGGTATAAATGTTCACCTGAACTTTCTTATCAACATAAACATCTGCAAGTATGGCTACCGAAGACTGAGGTCAGCGTTTGAGAACATCGTTTAAACTGAAACAAAAACTTCACGGCACAATTAGCAAATGGAACAGTAGTTCCAACCAAGGTAATCTTACATAATGTATAACCATTGTTCAAATATTTTATTACAACCATTTTATAGGTAATTTTATTAACAAGTAAACAACTTACGCAAGTTTGGAGACGTTCAGATTTATAGCTTTGTAAGTTTGTATGGAACTAAGAACTACGCTTAGGTTATTTCTCTGGGGCGCCATTCACCAACGGTTGACGGCGTAGGGTTGGAAGCCCAAAATCCTCTCGATTTAGGTACTAATCAATTATTTTAATTACACCTGTAATTATTAAAGTCTCATTCCAACAGAAACTTTCTTGCGTCGTCGTTAGCTTCTTCAAAATTTCGAGCCAATTTAATTAAATCTACTTCTTACTTTTAATGTCCAAATATGTTCAATTAACATCTTTATCTTTATTATTTTACTGAGTACTATAAAATATAAAACTTTTTAAAACACTCTTCATCAAACCTACGTATATAGAATAGAAAAATTAACGTTACGTCACCACCTACGTCGTACAAAATTGTCAGTTCCATTCGAGAGTGCTCGCATTGAAACTCGTACGATTTCATAAAAATATTTTGACCTATTCTAACAACATCAGAATGATTTGACGTCACTCCCACCTAGATTATAACACCACTTTTAATCTTAATGCTTCATTAACAGTCAGTGGTACAATATTGTTAACTGAAATACCGAAAAAATAATAATACCAAGAATAAAAAATAACAATTATTATTATAATATTTTGCATACTTATTCTTCAATAATTTAATGATGCATTAGGATTTAAAGCAATGTTATATGTTAAGGTTATTTCTAAAACTGATTGCAAATAATTATGTTTCCCAACTCTAAGTGGGCTTTGGTTAAACTTATCACATCATGACATCTACTCAATAAAAAGTGAATATACTTTAACATCCGCAATGTTACACTCAATAGCGAAGTTATAATCGTAACTGCTTGTTTTTACAATCTTCGTGTCAAGAAATCTTTGCGCCGTTTCAATCAAATTCCACTTTACGTAGAGTCTGCTTTCAACAAGCGGAAATGCTGGAGAAAACGATTTGAAAAAATGCTGATTTCGTCCCTTTTACCTACTTGTTATGCAACTTCTAGCCTGAGTGCAGCTAAAGTGCTCTTTAAGAATTATTTATTTTATATTCACTACAAAATATCAAGATGTTTTAAGCTGCTTCTATGCCAAAATTACCTTACATTAACCCACTTCGCACTGTATTATTTTCCGTGCACGCTATACATTATCCATACATATCTTAACTTAAAATTAAACGTGGAAACTTTAACGGACATGCTAAACTTTTAAAGTATAATAGAAACTGTGATACAGCTAATAGCGGGATTATGAATCGGGTACTACATACGAAACAACTGAAAACAACTTCCAAGTAATTCAAATCACAGGCGAACGAAATGAAACTTTAAGTCAATTAAGGATAGATTTCGAAATCCCTGAAGCGAGTAACCAATAAAGGAAGGGAACGACGCAACAGATCCCAGAGAATATGTTCACAGGCTCACTCCGAGTTACTAACACTCGCAATTCATTTTGTGAACTGAATATATTATCTTCGGACAAAAAATAACGCACCTTACATCTATACGTATAGAGATCAATATCCTTATGAGCCACAGTCACAGAAATAAGCTCGGAAATCTCAGCTTTATCCAACCCGTTTTAAGTTCTATATTAAAGGCCGGAAGAGTTAGGTTCCCTTGCATGAGAGGGAACATTTTTACAAATCCCAAATTGCGATCGCATGGTAAGGTCGGTGATAAATATGTTCGGTGTATTGAAATCTAACACTCTAATAAAAAGAAAATTGACACTTATGATACATTTCTAAGGATTGTAAGAAAATTACTAGGACCTCCAGATGTAAGCTTTGAATTTACTAATTTATTCCTACCCACAACTAAATTCTGTGGGCGAAGTTCCATCTTTGCATTTATTTGTTGATCAATGTTACTTCAGGCGATCTATCTCTCTTGCTCCCTAGTTCTAGGTCAGGATGTAAAGTCGAAATTGATTCCGATTTTACACCTATTCTGGTAGTTTTGATTACCAGAGCTCTACAATATCATGTATAAAATTTTCGTAACCCATAAAAAAATTAATTAAAGCTCCATGGGAAACGAAGACCAAGTTCATATACATTGTACATTTACAATATGATATACAAAGACGAGATTTTATCTGACTTAAAAAAGTTATCAATTTGTTGCGTATATATTCTTCTTTTGAAATAATTCAAGTACCTACGGAAAAAATTAAAAACATTTTCTTGCGTACCCTCATTCTGCTACATGTACAACATTTATTTACCTTCTAATGAGATGTTTTTATGCAATCGTCTTCATTATATCTTTTACAAACAACTTTTTGCCCTCGAACAATAAAAGACTGATACAAACATAGAGTAAGAATGAAAATAATAAAAACTCTTCAGTGTAATAAAGATAAAAGAACTCTTTGACCAGCAATACGTGTTTTATTTTATGTAGGTACTGCCTATAACCATTACTGCAAAATTGATTTCAATTTTATGGTTTCTGCTCCCCTGAATCCAATCATTGTTATCGCTTTTGTATGCTGTTAAATTATAATGAAAGCAAGTGTGTTAGAGTGTATTTTAACAGCACAAATTAAATAAAAATATGCTCATTACCCGTGAATGTAGCTTGGGTTAATTAATATTAATCGAAGTGAATTATTTTTAGGCAAAATGCCAAGTTAAGGTCGATTAATGAATATTCTCTGTTAGACTATATCAGAAACATGGAGTTTTTCTCAATCAAGTTTAAAAATAATTAACCTGTAGAGTACACGACTCTTTGAAACGTGGAAATAATGACGTCAGATCTTTATTGTTCTCGATCTTCGCTCTCCATTATCAAAACCGGGTGTGGCGCGACGCTGTAAAGATGCGATTAGGTTGTGAATATACTAGGTTATATGGGGTTATTCTCAAAGTCCTCCGTTCGTACCGTATCAATATTAAAAATCTTTAACATTTTAAATAAATATATTGACTTGGCAATAGTAAATAATGAAATATGTATATGTATAATAACATAGTATGTAGGTATTACATGTGATTGTGTTTTCATGCGATGGCCGCGTCAATCTTTTTATTTAAAAGCGTTTCAAAAAACTTGACTTATTTGGTAAACAATTTTATACTGCCTTTTTAACATAATTTCATACTTAAAAATAAGGCAAACACAATAATAAACAGCATTAATAAACATGTAGTGCTAAAACTAATTTATGCTCTCAATAAAAGTTTTTTTTAATTAATAATAAGTTGTTTACCAAATAAGTCAAGTTCGTTGAAACGGAGTATACGCATCTACATTAGCTACAGCTGATCGCGTCACGTGGTCGTCCCGTCCCGCCAGCTGTGTGCACATTACACTTTATTCACTCCTTCACACCCTTCATAGTACACTTCTTCCAGGAAAATATTGCAAAATCAACCGTTTTAACTTAACTTAAAGTTCATTTTTCAATGAGACGAGTCGGAGTGGATTTAACGTCGAGTTGACGTGATATACGAAATCTTTTACTTTTTTTACTTAAAAAAACAAAGTAACTCTTCACTCGCTAGCGAGCAATGCCTAAGTGATGCCATTAGTGTAAAGCCTATATGTTGGTCGACACTCGGCGAGTGATGGCGAATGGCCAACGTGTATAGGCCTCATTTGTAGACTCATGCCGCTCGCCTCACTCGCCGAGCACAGGCAATTTGTATGGCGCTTGCCGAGATTCGCTCAGTTTGTGGACGGACTGCAAATAAAATTAATCTTCATTCGCGCTTGCTTAAGCTCGGCAAACATGTACAGACGGCATTGCAAACGTTCCAGTGAGGCTAGGATCACTAAACTTATCAATCTCACCATCGGAAACCTCGCCTACTAAAATATTCAATAAAAATGTAAACAACAAAAAAATTAACTTACCTAACTGCCTAACAGCCTACTACTATATTCCGGGAAATAATTTATGTGTGTTTTGTTTTCGTTACATAGGCAGTGAATCTATTTTTTGGACCCTTGTCAAAGCTGTGTGGATCAACAATGTTTTCTCTTAGAATTTATTACGAGGGTGCTACAAGAAATATGTATGAAACTCAATCTAAAAAATTCTGTGATTCAATTGTCTTCTGTGTAGCATTTGTTTTTAAAAATTTATGATATCGAGAATTATACGGGTACCAACCTACATCCTAGTTGGCATCAACATACATTTTAAAAACAATACCAATATTAAGAAATAAAATAGCCTGATCTGTTATGAAATCTATTTCTTACTAGCAAAGAATTTTTAAATAAGCTCGAATCGAAATTATAATAGAACACCGCAAACAAATGTTCTACATCAGGAATCAATTGATATACACGTTTCACAGCTTAGCTATTACCCCTTTGAACTGAAATGAATCATACAAAGTATTTATTGAAGCAATAAAGTGATGACCCCAACAAGCCACAGGAAGCAATATCTAAGGGATACACGTCCGTGCAGGCTGACGCTGTGTTGGCGTGCTTGCCGGTGGACCCTTGCCAGACGTCTCTTGGCAAATGTCTTATATCGCGTCTGAACATGTCTAGACATAGCAGCAAATTGATTTCTTGATAATATTAAGAAAGCTTCAATACTTCCTGTGTTTTAAGTTCCAGTAAATTTAGGAGTTGCAGAGAAAATTAAGTTGGCTTCAGAAGTCCTAGTTAAAGTTTTTATTTGTTGTTCACTGTTACTTGGAAGTCGTCATCATCATCATTACAACCCATATCTGTCCCAATGCTGGTTGGGTCTCCTCTCACAATGTGAGGGGTACAGGCCATAGTCCACCACGCTGGCCAAATGCATGGAAGTAAAGACATAATATAATGTTGAACGTTTATCGTCATTCAGTTGCTGTTCGAGACTCGAATTAAATAGATATACAGAATTATGGCACTTAGATGTCATACTGAAGGTACAAACTTAATACCATACATACTGACCACAATGACAGATGCGGCAATGGCATTAGTTCTAGATTTTTAAGGGTTTTTGAGTTCTTAAAAATCAGTTTTATCAGGACCCTCAGCACACATAAAGCTGGTTTATCGCTTTCATATAGGCCGGCAACAATGTTACCCGGTAACAACTTTAATGTAGGAAATATACGATACTTAGGTAGAGAAAATTTACGTCGTTATTATTCGGTACTATTATTTTAACACTATTAGCAGATACGTATTGTAATACAGCCCAGTAGTGGGACGATTATGGGTTGCAATGATGATGAAAATGATGATTGCAATACAAGTTATAATACAATATAATGTAGGTATTCATGCCCGTGTAAAGCCCGAGTGATTTACTGCTGCTATTAAAAGAAACAATCAGTTAAGAAATAGCATACAATTCATGGTTTGCACATCGTATAGTCACAGCACTCAACGTATAAATTCTTTCGACACAAACAGTAACATTTGTGATTTCAAATATAACTTACTAGCCGTTTGGCATTTCCACTAACTAAAAATAAGTACTTGGTTGCCCTTACACACCTTCAAAATACACTAGTGATCTCGCTCCAACCCGAGACAACACCATAACTCTGAAATAATCTAATTCGCTGAGATTCAAGCCGTAACATTGCCAGGTGAACCGAGGCCCCATCAAGTAACATTTATGTGACCTAAAGAAATAATACGAGTGTAATGCGTTTTACGAGAGTTGTGAGAACACCGGAGCACAGTCATTACCTACATAGTACATAGTCATAATTTAATGTACCTAGGATTTGTGTTATGTTTACATAGTAAAAAAATATATAGAAACCAAGACATTCCTATTTCGATCATTTAAGCTCTCGGTATCCCCAGAAACTGATATTTCAAATAAAGCTAACTTTAATTTTTTTTAACATTTGTTGGCATCTTTCAAACGAAAAAAATACAAGTTAATAAAATTATGTAAAATAAATAATTTATCAGCAAATAAAACATTTTGTTCTACATCAAGTCTTTGTATTCCCGTGCAACACATTCAATGAAATATCTATTTTATTCTCATATTCACGTGGAATATTTTACAATCACTTTGCTGAGAACTGGAGTGCCGTATAAAAATGTATGAGTTTAAAAGCGAACATGTTCTGAATTACTTGCGGAAAGACCGCAACATCGTCGCATTTATAGAGAGGGCTGTATCATAAATTATACTTGCACACTAACGTGAATACGTCGAGGTAACGCGGTATCTTAGCCGGCTTTAAGAGTTTAATTACACGTGTTTAATGACTGGTTTCGAGGCAGGTTTAACAACAAAACCAAAAGCGGATCCATTATGTAGGCATTGGTTAGACACGCCAGGGTTATTGTGAAAGTAAACAGAACGAACAACGGATGAGCACTCGTCGATATGTAGCATAGGGGCGCCAATAAACGCAATGTCATAGACGAATGCCGATATGGCCGATGATCATTATATTCGTCGAAAATTACACTAATGCGACGACAAATTTTATTGTCCTTGTAATTTGAGAGGTAACTTAAACCTTAAAGGAAACAAAGAGCTGAGCACGTCATTAATAGTTACGGTAGTATTAAAGAATATTCTTATGAACGTCAAATATTGAGGCCGAGTATCGAAAAGAAAAGAAACGGCTAAAGAAATTCGGCAGCACATCCTTTGAAACATACCTAATCCAAATACAAATTAAGTTTTCATAACTAAAAGAGTTACACCACACGTTCAACCACAACAAAATGTACGTCGACAAAATT
>DWKA01001815.1:0-11655 GCA_018249155.1 Panoquina ocola ocola | reverse complement strand
CTCCTATTCATCTTAGCGTGACGTTATATAGCCTATAGCCTTCCTCGATAAATGGGCTATCTAACACTGAAAGAATTGTTCAAATTGGTCCAGTAGTTCCTGAGATTACCGCGTTCAATCAAACAAACAAACAAACAAACAAACTGTGTAGCTTTATAATATTAGTATAGATTTAACACGTCAATAGAGACATTTTTTTTACTTAATAATTTAAAACGTTCTTCGAAAATTTTAATAAATTTTTTCAATCTTTGCAGTTAAGATACGTTACTACACTGAGTATTAAGTAAAAAAAGACCAATATGCAAAGATTGAAAAAATTGAAAAAAGTAAGTAAAATTTTCGAAGAATGTTTTTAAAATTACCTACTCATGTATGTACCTAATTTTAGAAATAATAATGTTCTAAACACAATCAAATCCAATTGAAATGTTAACAAAGAAAAACAATTATACAAGTGAGAGATAAAAATATTAATTATGTCAATGTAAATCCAATCACAACCGCGCCCTACGACCTGCGGGACAAAATTAGGTTTGAACAAAACTGACATGCCATTCGGGGGATAAACAAACGTTTGAACACTCAATCAACATCCCCGCGTAATGGAAAATGATAATGCAGTGATCGTGCACACCCGACGCACTGCGAGTGTGTACATTCGCCTTTAATGTCGTATGATTAAACATGAATTGGGGACTTTATCAAATTTTGGCACGCGTTCGCTTTGAGCGGAGCGGTGGGTAGGTACCTAAGTGTTTGTGTTCGCCGAACATACTGTCTATTCCGATAGAGATATTTCACGACAACCCTGAGTGATTGCTCAAACAGGGAACCGATATCGGAAAAATATCTCTCCCACACAGTCGCCGCTTGTTTGATTTGTGCTTAGTATCTCGGCATTCTTTCTACTGCCAATGATATTGGCTAACAAAATATCTGATTTGACAACTTTCTGTCATCCTTGAAGCCAATTACTTTCTTTGCTTGATTCATTTTACTTGATTTCTCTCAGAAGCATTTGTAATTTTCTAACAGCCGATCGCAATATTCTATCTAGAAGTTAAAAATGAAACAGTTCTTTACCAACCGTCAAAAAGCCATTGTTTGGTATCTATTAATTATTATCCATGAATAAATAGATACACAGATCGTTGAAAATTTGCATTATTCTTCAACACCACCTAAGACTTCGGGTCCTGGATATCACATTACAAATACCTAAGTACCTACCTATGTATTAATTTACTTTCAAACCTTTACTGCTCAACAGTACCAACTACTACCAACCTACTTACAATTGGCACGCGAGCTTATTGCCGATTAAAGGGGGGGAGCACAAATAATTTTGAGCTTTAATGACACTATATTAAAGACGGCGGGGTGACGTGTGACGTCAGGAATCTCGGCAATGAATTCGCGCGCGAACTATACCTAGTTGTTGCTGGATGACGAGAAATAATGTGAATGAATGAATTTTGAAACATCATAATATGCATATTATGCCTACTTAGCCACAAACTAAAAATCCTCCTGGTCTTTCTATCTACCTTCCAGAACATAAACTTAACTCGGTCTATAATCGAGATATTATGACTGTCACAAGCCTTCAGGCTTCATAAGTTTAAGAATAGCTTTTATTTATAGACTACCTACAGCTCTTTAGAGCTTTAATATCGTTATATTAAAATAACCCAACATTAAAACCACCACATAGGTACCTAAATAAATTATTTGTAACCACACCTTTACTAAGTATAAATTTAGATAACCAAATTTTCAACAAATACGTAGGTATTTCACTACCGCATCACATCTAAGTGTCAATCCTGCTCAACTTCACTAATTTAGCTAGTTTTTGCTATGGACGGATGGACGCGTTCATATTTTATTGATGTGAATGAGTGGCTGCATATAATTTATTTATAAACTAACTTGGCAGGTAAGGTTGGTCAGCTACGTCGCCTGTGTCTTAGATTAGAATGTTACGTTGACCAATTACGGTCCATAGTGTCGCTGGGGAGTAAAGACACTGTCGAGGTACCAGGCGGTATGAAATAATGGATATGGCGTTCGATGCGTCATTTGTAAGTACGTACGTACCAGTCGGTAATGAAGACTAACCCCTGAATCTACAAATAATGCTAGGAGGTTAATACCTCCACCAGTGAAACGGAATAAAAAGGATCTATTGTTTGTTTATATTCCCATCTTAAGATTTGTTTTGTAAACTAAAGTGAAGAAGATGGGAATACAAATAATCAATCCTTTCTTTCCAATTATTTTCATCGTAAGACCGCAACTAATTAAGTATTATATCAAAATTTTCTACGAGTTTTATTTACACCACACTATTTAGAAAGGATCAAGGAACATTTATTTTTGGAGTAATGTTGCAATGGCAGTTCGACGAATCTACTTTAAAATCAGTGCCGCTCAACTACGATCAACGGATGTGAATACCAAATATGCTACAACGATTAAATAGCTTCTACTTTGTTACTAGAATCGAGTTGCTGATAATTTAGACGTTAATGTTATTTATCGTCACAGTGTCTTGAATACCTAATATTTGGATCTGACTCGAAGGACCATCTTTTCTTTTAATTAAAAACACATCTACCAGCCCACATTTAAATTGTTTCTAAATAATTTAGTCATTAATGTTTATTAGCACCTAATTTAAAAATAAGATTGCAGTGGCACGTGCATTACTTACAAAAACGAGAAGAAAGAGAGGTATGTATAATCTGTTTCGCCTTAAAAAACGTGATTAAGAGCGAATAAAAACTAAAGCATAAAGAAGTTCTTTTATTGATTTTTTAACGCCTGCTCAAAATCCTCGTGGTATACTCGTAGAAGTCGTTTCGCCACTGCATGGTCGTGTTGATGCGCAAGACGCCCCGTGCCGCCATCCGTCAGCCTGTCGCTCGCCACTACACGGCTCTGCACTTAACTCCGTCACATGTGTCTGTGGCGGTACCGCTCCCCTCTAATAGCTAGTTATGAAGGGCAGTGGTCAACCCGCGGCGAACATGAATCACGACAGCCATTGTGATGTATTGCGACGCTATTTGTTGCTTGTCCGGTAAAAACGTGCGTTTATTGCATTCGTTTTGATGTAGCATTGGTCACTTATTGATGGATGAGGCTTAAATTACTGAGATAAATTAGATAGGTACGTCTTAGAGGCCTATAAGTTGTTTTAACGGTTTCGGGGAATTCAAGGTCAAGTTACATAATATGTTATGTTATACATATGTTATACATGTATAACATAACATATTATGTTACGCGATAGTTCCAGCAGAAAACACTGAGTCATTTTTTTCAATAAAAATAGTTTTTATCAGCTTATATTAAAACTGAATCGCCGGCTACATTTTCACAAGAACCGAACATCGGTTTTCAGGAGTAGTAACGCATTAGTGACTTAGGTACTTCGTGTTGAAAAAAGATACTAACAGTCAGGACAAAACTACAGTGCCTTTTCTTGTAGGTAAGTAAACTGTTCTTAAGTATTTAATTATTCACAAATTCTTACGCTTTCCGACATAAGCCTTCAATAAGAGTTCCAAAACGATTGTTGGAAACACGAACGACAGTGTCTCCCATATTCCTAATCAAGGCTTGACCCAGGTATCCATGGCCGATGAAGGATATTGGCATTAAAAACTTGTTTGGTATCTTTACCCCTTAAATAAACTACTGACGAAGCTGTTAAATTCAGAGTCAAGGAACTTATAACTATGGAATGCGCACGGAAGAAATTAATACCTTCTAAATTGAATTCTTAGTCGTTGCAATAAGGTTCAAAACCATTCGACGGTGAGCATATTCAAAAAACGGTCCACGTGAAACAAGAACATACAGGATTGCTTCCCTTTCTAACACGCTTAGTTGCCAGACTATTAGAAAGAGACGCATTCCTCAACTTCTGACCGTATCTTGGCTCTCTGTGCACAGTCCATATATATAAGGTCCTTGCCATGGATAAAAAATCAATGATAACCAATACGTAACTTTGTTGTAAAGGAATACGTTTAATATTTCAATAAATATATACTGAAATCATTCACAATCATATTTCGTTCACTAGGATGTCAGTTCATTTCAATACTTGGAAATAACTGTTAATCTATGAGTAACCTTATCAACAATTGCTTATTTCTATTGGTTACATTTATATTTTGTGGATGGCAATATAAAATGGACTGACGATTATAATTGGCAAGACTTCACTAATGAAAAATCAACGTAAATACATGACTCATAAGACAAATTATCTTTAAAGAGATACGTCGATGCTACGGTACATCAATAGATTATCGCAGTGACACTCCCGTCAGGGATCGATCACAGCTCGCGATAACACTACTCTATAGAATATAGGAACGCCACAGAGTACATCTGATAGCTGATAAGCAAGATTGTTATTGAATTATCATTTCCTGCCACTGTGACTCATATTTCAATACTACGGTGTGCACTGGTAATATACCACTTATGTAAGTACTTGTAAAATCTGATTGTTGAAGCAATATCATGGTATGCTTTCTAACCCTCCGCATTAAACTTAGTAGGTAAAGGTGTTGAAAATAAGCGGGAGCAATGAACCAATTTGCCGGCCTTCTAGATACTCCCCCCCCCCCTCATGCTAGGCCAGTACAGAAGTGTAAGTGTCCTATGAATTACGCTAAGTACACTTCTTTCGTTACTAGATGATCGTATATTATTTAATACTATAAAGCTGAAGAGTTTGTTTGTTTGTTTACTTGAACGCGCCAATCTCAGGAACTACAGGTGCGATTTTAATAATTCTTTCAGTGTTAGATAGCCCATTTAACGAGGAATGCTATAGGCTATATAACATCACACTAAGATGAATATTAGAATATATAAAAATGCTCATAAAATAAAAACTACTGGGCCTACCTGAATCAATTTTTTATGGGACCAATTCGACACTATTCCGCATCAAACAAAAAAAGAATAACGCAAATAGGTACAGAAATCACGGCGTAATCGGTGTACATACATAAAAAAACATAGCAAGCAAATTGAGAACCTTCTCATTTGGTATAAACATTGTTTGGTATAAACGAAATAAAAATTAAAACTTTACAGATTTGACATAATGCCTAATAGAAGACAATAGCAAAAGCACTTTTACATTTCACATTAACATTTGTATTTGTAGGGCGTTAATTAAATAAAAATGCTCACAAAATAAAAACTACTGGGCCTACCTAAATCAAATTTTTATGGGACCAATTCGACACTATTCCGCATCAAACAAAAAAAGAATAACGTAAATCGGTACAGAAATCACGGCGTAATCGGTGTACATACATAAAAAAAACATAGCAACCAAATTGAGAACCTTCTCATTTGGTATAAACATTGTTTGGTATAAACGAAATAAAAATTAAATAATAATGCTCACAACATAAAAACTACTGGGCCTACCTGAATCAATTTTTTATGGGACCAATTCGAACCTAGTAAATCGGCTTAAAAACATTGGCGTAATCGGTGTACATACATAAAAAAAAACTGACCGAACTGAGAACCTCCTTTTTTTTTGAAGTCGGTTAAAAATGGAATTACCTTTAGGCTCCTCCGGTGGTAGTCCGGCCCTAGCCCTCTGTCTCGCTCTAGCAGCAGCCACTCTCGCCGCTATCAAGTCGTCACGCTTCTTCCTCAGTTCTTCTGCTTCCTTCTGCGCGCTCAACGTCTCCTGCCGCTGCTTCATCAGCTCCGTCATCTGTTTACGACGCTCAGTCTCATCGGTACTGAAGGAGTAGTAACCAACACCGTGCATTCTAGCCTCTGGAAATACAAACTAATATTATTAACTGATATTATAAAAAACGAGCCTCTGGAAATATATAGAGAAATATATATGTATACTCGTATTATAAAAAAGAAAGATTTGATTGTTTCTTTGAATTGAATAGGCTCCGAAACTACTGGACAGATTTTATTAAAGGCACAGAGATACTTTGAGACCCTAGGAAGGATGTAGGATAGATTTTATCCCATAAATAGACTAAATAGTAATAATAAAGGGGTCGAATATGTACCATATTTTTCCCGAAGTGAAATAAGGGTGTTATTTATAAACAAATACATGTTGATTGAATTAATTTAACTTAACTATACTTCACTTCTCCCACTCTAGGTTTGTTGGAAGAGATTTCTTTCGCAAATAAGCAGTACCTATGTATATTTTTTTAATGCTATGTTATATCGCGTGTTTGTGTTCAAAATTATTAAATAAACAATAATAATATAAGATGTATCATCAAACAAGCAGACAAGCCAACTGATGATAAGTGATCACATTCACTCTTGGTGATCCTTGTCACCAAAGACATTATCAAAGCAGAAGACTGGAATTAAAGCTAGCTATCAATCGCCGGTATAAAGTTTAAACAAGAAATATACGCAGCAAATAGTTACCGTATGAAAGTGCTATATACTAAAAAATATATCACAATACAAAACATTCTCATACACACCATCAAAAAGTAAATCTTGGTAGTGAATATCCTTATCCTTAGCAAGAAGTTCCTTCTCTTTTTCCTCCCATTTCTCACGGAGTGAATGTAGATAATCATTGGTTTTTTGCACCAAAAATGGTTTTTCTATCTGCTGAAAAGGTAAACATAACAATCATATTAATATTAATTTAGATCTTTTTGCTCACAAATTGTTATTTGGAAGTAAAAGCAAAATAAAAAAGTCAATGACCTTGGTTGCCCTCTTTTGATAACTTTACCTTGTTGGTTATGAATGATGGCTATGATGTCACAATATAGCATAAAGTCATTCCTGCTCATTCAAGGTTTGATGGTGCCATACATACAGGTGACTTCTTACATTGTGAGAGGGGACCCAAGCCCAGCAGTGGGACAGAAATGGGGTGTAATGATGATGATACTTACAGGTTCCTCTGGTGTATCTTCTTCCTTCTTCATCAATTTCATCAACTGTTGGTCCCTCTTCTTATAGAATTCCAACTCAGACTTAAGGCACACCCGTGTACGACCCAAGCAATCGGAGAATTCAGTCCTGCAAAAATAAATTTGAAATATTTGTTAAAAACAAATCATTTGAAACTTGATTCTTTAATTAATAAAACACTTCATGCCATTAATATTGCCTTCTTTATTGTTCTTCTTTTAGAACTTTCAAAATGATAAAACAACAAGTTTTAAAATTTAAATTACAATACTAGTTATTAATTTAATTTAGGATTGTATTAACTATAATTACCAGTCATCATCTTCATCATTAATAACAACATTGTTGCTGTCTTCTTGTGCCTGGCTTATGTCCGGCTTTGGCTCCTCTTGTTGTTTCTTTTGCTTGAAATCAACGAGGAATTGACCTGCTAGTTGGGACTCACCAGCACCATCAGACAAGTGATTGTACAGTTCAGCTTTCTTCTCTAACATCAACCTGTGAATTTATTATTTATTTAATGTGTCCTGTGTGACATTTGTGGGAATTATGAAATAAGGACTTTGTCACTTTGGCTATTAACATATACCTTAATGTTTTTGAGGTGCCAGTATACTACACATACCTACATATAAACTGGTAAATGTTGGACCTTAGATAAGTAATAAATAATACTTCATGTAACTTCTGTACTTCATTAATGTGATACAATAATAATCTCTAAGAGCGATGAATGATTGCCATCTACTAATAATAACTACAACCAATGGTCAATGACTGGCAAAGAACATGGAAGTACAATAACAGTACCATCCACTCCATTTAGGTATCCTGACACATTGTGCTTTTATAAACAAATACTGATAGACTTCAAGTTCCTACAGAGCAGAAGTTCTAAGCTCCTAACACAACTATACTATAATGACACTGGTGTGGTAAACATTGTGGCAATGCAACACATCATACAAAGACAAGTACTGAATTAATAAAATATTACTTTGATTTCCGGCAGGACTCCAATTCCTCAGTGTCAACAGCAACCAGCCTGTCTTTAAATTTCTTGTTGCTTTTATTTGCATCTTTAGTACTTGGTTGCTCTGAAGCACTGGGTTTTGGTTTAAAATATTCAACCTTATGTTGTGGTAATTGTTTTTTCTCCTTCACTTCTTCTTGCTTTCTCAAAAGTTCTGCCTTCAAACTTAACAACTGTAAACAAGTAATCGTATACAACTATATTATAACATTTTATCATTCAGATGTTAACTAAATTACCAAATAATTACTCACAGTGGACTTGTTAAAGAGAATTTTCTTTGAATTTGGTTCATTCATTTTTGTATCTTACTACACAACATGATACTGATATTATTGCTACTAATTTATTTCACAGATTCACCTTACAAGAAATTTAAAATAACTGCACAGAATTACTTAATGTAACTTATAAGAAATCCACAAGAAATTAATTACTTGCTAATAGATTGTAATCTTATTGTCATTATCATTTATTTATATTTTTATTATTCTTCAGTCTTCAATCTGTAGAATACATAGACAAAGTAGGAATAGACAGTAGACTAGGAACACCACAAGGGCCCGTACCATGAGCTCTTTAGAAACAAGATTGTTTAAAGTAATATTGCTACAGAATGTTTTCTTTGCAATTTTGTTATGTCACCTCTAATTTGTTCATTCAAATCTTGGTATCTCGTATCATGAGATGACTTTGGAAAGCTAGCATTATTGTGCTATAATAATACAATAATGCTAACTGTAAAAAGTCACCTCATTAAACGAAATAAATGAACAAATTTAGAGGTGACATAACAAAATTGCAAAGAAAACATACTGTTACAAGCTTGCTTTAAAGTAAGAATGTTTTTAAATAGCTCATGGTAGCCCCCCAGTATGAAGTTTCCTGAAGTTTACATTCTCTGTGACAATCTGTGATGACAAGTTAATGTCAACTAAAGTCAGCGACAGGCAGCTGTCAAACTGTTAGTCATTCATTGAATGTCAAATGTCAATTTGTCAGTAGATTTGTTTCCGTGTTTATATCAAGTTGTTTATATGTGATTTCTTTTCAGTATTTAATCAATATTTCCGGTTATATTATTTTTGTACGTAATATGTTTAGATTTTAATTGTTTCAAAATTATCATGAGTGCGTACTTCTATATTATGTTCTAGAAATACAATTTTGTTTAAGTATTTGATATCTTCCGAGACTTCATCATTACACTACTACGGTCTAAATTAAATAATAATAATAATATAAGGAGTACGCTTATTATAAAGCACTCGTCGGAACGTAACATATTGCACCTTTTCCTCTAAAATAATGCCTCACTCCGCAACTCACGACTTAATAATATAATATGCAAGAACTATTTCCTTTTTACAGATTCGCAACTCATAGTATTAAGTGTAAAGTGTTAAAATCAAGTACATAATGATTATTAAACCCTAAAATGTGATATTACTGAGCAATAAAATCAATTTGGGAGCTACAATCCTATAGAAATAAGCATGGGTATTTAAAAATGACTCTACGCTTCAGCAATGTTGTTTCTTGCTTATTTCTTCGACCCTGGTTAGGGGTGCCGTTTGGCATATGGATAGCTATATCTGTGGTGTATTACTGGTGGCTTATTTCTCGTATAAGTGTACTGGAGACACAGAATAAAGTTTTTAAGACTCAGCTACAGCTGTCACAAAGTGTGATGAGGCAGATGACTGTGGACTCTAAAACTACTTATCATGTTCCTGAAGTGAGTATCTAATACACATATTATTAAGTATGAGAGGTTGTGGATGATATTATAATTATTATCTACTATAACAGTTGCTTTTTCATAATTAACGCTGAATGAACTCAAGCTTGAAATATTACTTTTACTCACCATCTATTTAGATCTTTTAATAAACTGTGGATTAAGAAAATTGTTAAGAATTTATTTTACATTTAAGAATTCTAGACACAAATTAACAACCCCAAAAATCTTCAAATCTCAAAGCAAACATAAGCTCCCTTTAATTAATGCATAATTGCTTATTTATTTATATTGTAATAATTAACCCTTTTTAAACAATTCCAGATCCCAGATGCACTAGGCACATTATGTGAAACAGTTCACATATCCCTGGTGTGCATGGGTAAATGCACCAGAATTATCACACCAATGATAAAGTCTCTACTCAACCAGCGGCAGAACCCAGTTCACTTCCACATGGTGGTAGATTCAGGGTCTCAACATACTATAAGTGAGCTTTTTGATACTTGGGATTTGCCTGATGGTAAGTGACTAATTTATGGTACATGTTAATATTTATTTTTATGATAATTTAAAATAATCTTTGTCATGGGTGTACCCAGCAACTAGCATCCATGAGGGGCAGGCTAGAGATTTTTGTACGGGGGGGAGTTAGATTCACAAGAATCTGAAAGAGACAGTTAGATGCACAGAATAAAAAGCAGAGCAATATGACTTCTACTCATCTAATGTCTCTTTCTACAATATTCTACATCTTCCCAAGTTACTTTCCCATGACTATAAGAATGTTTATGGACAAAAGAAAGTAGGTACTTACAGAGATACAAGTTCAAGGGTGGTCATGTGTCCCTTCCGCCACCCTCTGTGTACACCCTTGATTTTTAAAAAAATGTTCTTAACTTTTTTTTAGACTTTAGTTCATGAAATAATAGAACATTAGTCATACTATTTCTATGATCAATTAAAATAAAATTATAACATTCTTCCAGTTAAGTACACATGTTATAATGCTCAAAGCCGTCTCTCCCAAGTGAGATGGATTCCCAACAGCCATTACTCTGGGATCTATGCCATGGTGAAGCTTTTGTTCCCGAGCATACTGCCAGAGACTCTTAAACAAGTCATTGTGCTCGACTCAGACTTAACATTCTTATGTGATGTGGCTGAGTTGTGGGCTTTGTTTAGAAACATGACTGATGAGCAGGTATGTATTAAATGTTAATAAAACACAACATTATTATAAATGCGAAAGTTTGTATGTTTGTTTATTTGTTACCCCTTCACGCAAAAACTGCCAAAGCAATTGACATGAAATTTGGCACACACATAGGGGGTAACTTGGATTACCGCATACTATAGTTCATATCCCGGAAATCCCGCGGGATCGGACAAATTCCACCCGGGCGAAGCCGCTAGCGGAAACGAATAAATAGATCGTTTTTTTACCACATAAGCTTTTTTGTATTTAACTGCATAGATAATATGTTTCTTTTTTTTATTTGAATCTTAATCAACTCGTATAGTATAAACTCCACAAAGTGCAAATTAATTTGCTTCTAATTAACCTTATAATACGAGTATAACATAGCTAAACATATATTTTCCCTATACGTCTTCATCGTGCCTGATTAGAAACATCCTCTATTAATTAATTATGCTATGATTAGCCTGAATTTAAATAATTCACTCATTTCTACTTCACATATTAAAGTTTCCAGTTTATATTTAAGTGATAAATACTTCTATAACATCATTTTAATGTAGACTGCGTCCCCTATTATCTATAGAAGTAATTTTTAAAGGTATTATAAAATAGAGCCTGATAAACACTCATGCATTTACATACTTAATTTAGTTGATAAGAACATAATAATTACTATAATTAATTAATTACCTAATTTCAGTTCATTGG
>DWKA01001814.1:0-11656 GCA_018249155.1 Panoquina ocola ocola | reverse complement strand
ATGAAGTTTCGAAATAGTAATGAGGAGTTAATTTCCTTGTTAACCTGAAATGTACATGTTGTAGGCCAAGTTCCATAGAAACTTGAAACATCTCCTTTATGATGTGATTACTTTTTATTACATGCGATGCCTCAAAGTTCGATGCTCGTTGCGATTTTAGATGGACTTGCAGATCTTAAAAATAGTCAATTGATGGAAAATGTTATTATATGACTTACCTTGCCGTTGGGAAGCCTGAAGTCGTCGAATGGTTCATTGTTTCCGTCTCCGAGAAGACCACGGATCTTGCCAAGGTAGAAGCCGTTCACTTCGATGTAGCACACCTGTTTTGAGAAACAATTAGTTTCAACACATCTCTGTAATCTTTTATGGCTGTGTATTACCAAAAATTCTAATCAATCGGTAGTAGATTTCGAATAAATGCAAACATACAGATATGTACGAGTATTTCACAAAACTAGGTAATCTTTCAAGAACAGATTAATATAATTTTAGATAGTATGACATAAAAGTCCTTCCATATCCAAATCACCAGCTAAGAGCCAATAGAAAACTGACCTCAAGCTTGCTGGTACAGAAAGCCATGAGTCCGTAGCGCGAGCCGAGGCCGATGCGTCCGTTGGCCTGTTTGAACGCGAACACGTCTGGCTCAATCACCGGGAAGCCGTGGTTGGCACCGTTCAGTGCGACCTGGAACAAAAACAGAACCATTCCTGTTATAATATTATCATGGAAAAAAATCTATTTTGTTATTTGTACCCTACCGCTGTCACAATATTAAGGTGGTTAAGGTTACTTAATTATAATTGAAATACTTTCTTTATCCTTCTTCTTTTTTTTAACGTATGAAAAAGAGTATTTTTTACTTAAGAAAGCTTAACTCTATCTGGATGAAGTATAACTTTTAATTATAGTTACAGAACCATCACGTTTACAGAAATATTTAAGACGCTTAAAATTTACAATGCGAAAGGAGTAAAAAAGTTGACCAAACAGAAGACTGTATCTAATTTCCCTACCTGCCCGTTCTCCTTGAGTTCAATGGTGGTGCCGCTCTTGTCGACTAAGATAAGACTCTTGGGCTGTCCGTTGTTGAGCTGGGTGATGAGCGTGAAGTTCCTGTCAACGTGGTCGTGGACCAGGGTGTAGCGGCAGCTGCCAGGGAACGTCAGGTGACGGCCGTCGAAGGTGAAGATGTGCTGACCGTTGATCACTACCGCTCGTACTGTAGACGATATGGAGACACGTGAATTATGAACGTATATTATAATTAAGTTACGTGACACAATCATAGTTCTAGGGTTGTCTGTGTTGTTGGCATCGTGGATGACACAAAGTTTTTTGACACTAGTTTATAGTGACAAAGGATCACACTACAAACTTGGTGCATATGTGAATGCTAGCATGGAAAGATTCGTCAATAAACAGGAACCTGTAAAACTGATTCCACATAGAACTTACTAGATAAAATGTAAAGCTTAAGACGTAAACGTCATTCCACCAATTTATACTGGAGCAGCATGGTAAAGTAGGTCTGTAGTGGACTATGAATAGGTTTAAGCCAAATGTAAGGGCAAACAAGATGTAAAACTTACATTTAGCGGGAACTTCGTCCAATGGGTTCAAAGAGCGAGGCCTGTATGCTCTGATAAGGTCCAGTGGGTTGGGGATGTCTCCACGAATCAGTTGGTTGAAGAGGCTGAAGGAAGCAGACCCGCCGAAGCTCGGAGCCGTGAATGACGTGGGGCCAATGAATGGCAGCTATGGAAAAAATACAAGAAAGTCAATTGAAGGCTGTTCACGACATTTAAATTTCATTTCGATGGTATACAGCCACATTACGTAATACTTCCTTCTGAGATTTTTCCGGAGCGCTACAACATGGGATTCTTTGAAAAAGGTGTGAAAAGATCTCTTGCTGGGCCGGCGTTGCATTGATGATTACATGTGTTTTTCTATAGACGACGCTGATCACTTACCATCAAATGCAGCGTTTGCTTTTACTTTAGCCAATATACGAGTATCTATGAAAAAATCTTCGAAAACTCACGCTGTTGATCATGGGCACGTTGGTGATGCCAAAGTCGTTCAGCTGAGTCCTCACGAACTTGGTCAGCGAGGACACGGCGGCTACCAGCTTCTCGTACACCACGCGCAGTTCAGCCATATCGTCAATCTTTTGCTGGTTCAACTTCTGTAATGTTCAAACGCTATTTAGCTCGCTTTGTTGCTTTGGGTCAGATGAAAAGCTAAATTAGAACCACTTCCTCTTGTCGTACGGTATAACAATTATGCTCATTGATT
The DNA here is from genome assembly GCA_018249155.1 of Panoquina ocola ocola. NCBI lineage: Eukaryota > Metazoa > Arthropoda > Insecta > Lepidoptera > Hesperiidae > Panoquina > Panoquina ocola. The sequence goes on along the minus strand of DWKA01001814.1, from coordinate 9,352 downwards.
TGGTTTTGAAGACAATTTGTTTTTACTTTTTAGGATAAGCGTGACTTGATGCTACGCCCGGATTCAATTTCAGACTGTACAGTTACATTTTTTTGCAATATTAAGGCGTGTCTAAGTTTTTTTTAAGAAAGTATTATTCCCTAAATTACGATAAAATACAGTCGCAGTGAAATTATAAAAGGCAAGGGAAATATACATTTGAAGTAAACTAGATTAGAGAGAATCGGAGTTGGAGGAAGAGTGGAGAAGAGGAAGGAGAGTGATGAACGACAAAGATAAGAGATTAAGAAAACAAACCTTCTCAACGTAGCTGTAGAGGGCATCAGAGAAGTTCTTCACCTCATCAGTGGGCAGGATGTCGCGAACCGTTCTATGGATCTCCTTTACTATGTTCAGGAGTTGTTGTGGGATCGACAGCTCTTGCCACTGGGAAAATATAGTAGACGAAATTAGTAATCACCAAATATCAAGTCCGTTCTTTCGATCATAAAAATGCACTGTTAGCAAAAATAAATCAAGAAATCTGAAACCTTTCCTTTTCTCCATAGAATAAGTTAATGTTTGACCACAATCTCATCGAATGGTAAGTGGAATGAAGTCCAAGATGGTGAGCGCACTAACTTAGTAAAAGACTATTTACTCTTCTCTATTACATCAGTTTTATATTTTCTATGTATTTCTTCCATCATAATTATCCTAGTCATTCTAGTTAACATCAGTCAATTGTCTCACCTTCTCTTTGATGAAGGAAACGATGGGCAGTTCCTTGATCTGGGAGGCCAGGTCCGTCATAACAGCTGTGATCTTAGCGCGCCATTCCTTAAGTTGTGCTACCAGTATTCTCGTTATGTCTGTAAAAAAGAACATGATATAATATGTACATTTTTATCCATAGGTGCGACAAATAACTTATGAACTTTTGTATCCACAAATTTTATAAATACATTTCAATAGATACGAGTACTTATAAAACTTGAAAAAGTTCTGAGAAATCATATATAAGGTTATATAAATACCCTTGAAAATCTCCGTGAAGGTATTGGTGAGCTCTTGAATTTCGGGCTTGTGTTTCTCGAAGAAGTCCATTGCCATGGCGACGTAGTACATAGCGACGTCAACGACGGCGTCTAAGCTCTCCTTGACCATGGTCGAGATGTTGTTGTACAGTTGCTTGATTTGTGGTTCCACCTTTAAAAAGAAACATTTTATGTAACCATATCATCATCATTACAAACCTTAATAAAATTATCAATGTGAGGAGTACAGTCCACCACGCTGGCAAAGTGCAGATTAGTAGATGAATGATGGCATATAACTATGGCATGTCAAGTCCCTTTGATTTGTGGTCGAAACTGATACTTCTATACTATAATTCTTTTTTCACGCATTGTAAAAAACTTTCACAGCGTGATTGAGATGGGGAGTGACGTCATCACGTGCATTATCGCTACAATGTCAACGTATATTCTTACCTGCTTCTCGTACATTTCCACGATCTTCTCGCAAAGCTCCTTCAAACTCGAGTTCATCTTCTCAGCGATCGGCTTGGTCACCGCGATGAAATCGTCGATCATCTTCGCCATTAACTGGACGAGGTGTTTCCTGCAAATTGATTGTCAAATTACAGACAAATGTCGTTAATTAAACACATTATTGTGTCCAAACAAACATTGAATTCCTGCTCAGTATGTAACGTGTTATAGTCAGAAAAATATGATGATGGCTTAAAAATAATTTGTTGTATTTAGGATACACTTCACTTATTCAAAAAGATTCCCTGCTAACACGTTTGGGACTTCAGAAATCATTTTTGTGTAAAATTCTAGAAACTCAAAGCTATGAGAAAAATCAAATGACATGAGGCCCTTTAAAAGAATCTTCTCCTGTCGACATAAAACGATCTGTAAGTAATGTATTTTATTAAATAATAGAAAATAAACTTACAAAGATTCTGAGATCTCCTTCAAGGTCTGATCGTTGGTTATATCTTTAACGAGTTTCTGTAAGTCTGCCTCGTAAGCTTGCTCCAGTTGTTTAATGGTCGGCTCGACACGTTTCATCATCTTTTTCATTTCTTCACTCGCCTTCTCTCCTAGAGTTTTCACTCTAGCCTCCAAGTTTGTTACATCCGTTTTCAGGGCTTTCTGGATGACAAAGTAATGTTCAACATTAATAAAACATAAGTTGAAATCATGAAGCATATAACCTAATAGAGTACTAATATGAGCTAGAAAATTCCGGAAGTATATTCTATAGAGATAAAAGGAGCTTACGAGTAAGTAGGGCATGTTCAGTATGACTACTTATATTCAAAGGTTTACTGTCATTATTGAAATGACAACATTTATAGAAGATACAAGTATTGGTGCAAAACTCACAATGAAATAGTTAAAGTTGTCCTGAGAGGCGCCATAGTCGCTCTTGACGGAATTGTCCTTGTCCAAGAAGAGGGCACCGTGGATGATGTTTTTCTTCTGTCCAGGTAAGATGATGTCAGCAGATATGTCCATACGTTTCTCTGGCTCGATGCGACCGATGACGGAAATCTTCCTCTCTTTCTCATCTAAATTATTATTATTAATTAATTAAACGATACAGATTCAGTTTCGTTAGGATTCAATTATTATCACTGAATTCTATAATATTTATACACTGGGCAGGCTTTGCCGTACAAAATAATATCAAATTTTTGTGCCATAGGGGTATCCCATCGCCATCCCCAATATCTAAGAAACTAAATTAGATGTTAGACTTTATCATTAGTTCATCGAAATTCGTATGTCGAATTAGTAAGTCATCATTACAATCAGTGCCAAGATCTGAAGATTAAATTGACTCACTTTTACGACACGTTTAGCCATGTCTAGCGTACAGCATCAGTAAATATTATAGTAGGTATAGGTTTCGTTTCTTTTTTTATTTTATGAAAATTATCTTATACTCTGTACAACTTCAAAACTTAATAAAACACTTCCTAATGAGAGATTCTCCGATTTATTAACTTACCGCTGTATCCGGTAGTAAACTCGTAGTACTGGAAGTCTTTGGCGATGGCCTTGAAGATGACGGGTTTGCCTTCCAGGAAGCAGAAGGTAACCTCTCCCTGCTGGAGATTGTCCTTGAGGATGACACTGCCTTCGACGTCGAATACCTTCACTAATGGAGTTTCCAACTGCAAAAAATGTGATTATATTATAACTGCTTCAATCGGTTCTATTGAAATTTACTCATTAGAAATAAGCTTAACTTATAAAAGAGAAGGAGAAAGCTTCTACACTTCAGAATTCGTCGAAGGGAATATAAATACTATGTCACAATTTAATGTTTGTTGGGGCTGTCATACTCGTATCTCTTTGTGGCTTAGTTTGTTTTTGGTTTCATATTTCGTTAAGTTATAACTGTCCAATAACGACGGCAAATTACTCTAGTTTGACTTTTTTTATAAACATCAGGAGAAAGTATACATTAAATCATTTTCTACTTCTTCTCGTACATAAAAGACTCATATGTTAACATATTTAGATACTCACGTAAGTCTTGATGTGCACTGGATTGACTTCCAAGTAGAATTTCTGCTCGCGATCCTGTAAAAGATGGAAATTGTCATGAATTTAAAGTTTCTATAAATAATTTAAGTTATATTTTATTCACAAATACTTACGCCTCCAAGAGTTGGGTGGCAGGCTGTGGCGGAAGTTTCTATCAGAAGCGTTTTCTCGTCAGGTCTTTGAAGCTTGCCGCGTAGTGTTACTGTTGCCTCCTGAGAAATGGTTTTTATCGTGAGTTTTAGATTTTAGTATTTAGTTTCATTATAAAATCGGATAACTTAGAAAGGAAATTTAACCAAATAGAGTAGTAATGTGAGCTAGAAAATTCCAAAACTGATCACCGATTTGTTTCTGAAAAATGACAATTTAAAACAGTACCGCACCAATAAATGTGACCATGTGAGCTGCGTGTCGGCCAATCAGAGCGCAGTGACCGTTGCAGTGTTTTGGCGTAATTACTTTTCGAACAAAACATAACAATACCGCTCTATTGGTAATATGCTCAATGACATTGTATGATGATATTGTATTTTTCCTATTTAACGTGTACCATAAAATCACGATCCTTTATCGAAATTCTATTGTCAAAAGTCACCAGTCAAGCGTACTGGTATAAGACCAGTGGTATTATAGATGTCAGTGTTAAAAACATGTTTTCTTATTTTATCATCAAAATACTTACTTTCCCTAATTTAGGATGACTGAATCCAAACTCAACGATAGCAGATCCCTGGTTGTCACCAGTCGTCATGTCCAGAATTACTCTCATACCGGTCTTCTGTTGCGGCCTGTTCTTGTCAGGGTACAAGGAGACTTCTCCACGGATGGGGAAAGGTAAGCTCTTGTCGGTCGGGTACTGGATCACAGACTCAACAGCCAACACTCTTTGCGGCAAAGTCACTGTGATACCTGCCGGGAAATCTGGAAGAACACAAAAATTAAGTAAATGTAGACATTCAAATTGTTTCTTACTAAATGGTTCAGTGATTTTTTAGTACTTTGAGAAAGTGATTTATTTCGTTTATTGGTCAGCTCAATACCTATTAATTGATTTGGATTCGATTTTTGTATATTCAAGATTTCACTTCGGAAATATTTCAATCCTGCACACCTGAGAGTTCTCTATGGTGTTCTCAAAGGTGTGAAAAGTCTGCCTATCTGCACTTGTCTAGCGTGGACTATGGCCTGTACCTCTGTGGCCTCTCATTGTGAGAGGAGACCCAAGCCCTGGGATAATTTTGGGTTGTATTCATGATGGTGATGAATGTTAAATCAAAGACTTACTGCCAAAGTCAGGCTGGCTGTACATATGCAGATGGTATTTCTTGTCGTCCTTGTTGATGTGGAGGTTCAAGTCGTACTGCGGGAATTTCTTCTCGGAGAACTCGTTGGTGATCTGCAGACCGAACTCGGGCGCGAAGCCTAGCTTGCGGAGGTCAAAGCCCGCGTTTACTAAGTGCTGGACGACTCCAGATTCTGAAAAGAAGAAATTTTAATAATATTTACGAAAACAAGGATATTTATAGACTCATTTGTTTTCACTAAAGCAAAGTGAAGTAAGTAAGCTCTATATTCTCGTAGGTGCTCAACGATTACTGATTTAAACTTTATTGACCACAGTACAAAATATTACAGTTCTTTGCCAGCTAACCATTAGGCCGGAGATACACGAAGAGCGGTTTAATAAAAAAGTTTATAACATAATTAACAACATTTTTGCAGACGTGGTAAGATTTCTTCTGGAAGCTTTTCGTGTAATCTTTGTAGTGTTGGGCTTTTCATGTAGTACTTAAGTATGTAACGTAGTATGTACCCAGTACTACTTTCAGTAACTTACTCTGTATATTGATCTTGGAGATGATGTCGGCGTGTGCGCATTGTTTCTTCTCCTCGCAGAAGACCACAGAGTTCTTGTACTCCAAGTTGGTGACGCGAGATTCAGCCACGTAGCTGCGGTCTCCGATGGCCAGGTTCATGAATGTCTGAAAATGTAATTCAATTAAATCAAACTTATTCATTTTTAAAGATGTACTGAGTTTCTTTCACCACTTGTTTTCCTCCACGACAAAGCATTTATCTGAAATGGTGGTAGATTAAAACATTTATGTGCATAAGTGTATCAGTGATGAAACATGAATCAATATTTTTGATTTTGATTTTTCATATAGGTATCACTGAGACATGATTTTTATAATCTACCATCATTTCGGTAAGGTGCTTTGTGAAAGCAAAGCTAGAGAAGACATATTGAAAAACACTTTTCAGCACATCTTTTTTCACGGTTTTCACTTAGTTGTCTACGTTACTATTCTTATTATTCAATTTAGTATTTATTATTGTGGTGTTGTAAAAAGAGAGAAATATAAGAAGATTATTACCTCAACACCCTGTTCATTGCCTTCAGTGAGAAGCGTGCGAATGTATTTGAAGTTGGCTGGTTTCTGTTGATCCTTGAGAGTCACTGAGCCGGATCCTTCGATGATGGTCTTCGGACCCTCCTGCTTGCTGATGAAAGAGGTGCTGCGGAAGAAAATAATGAATAATGAAGCCCAAGACTAACTCAAGACGGAGTGAAGCGTCCTATACAGGTAATAAAACAATAGGCCCTAATTATGATATCTGGTCGGTTTCCCCCGCTTTTTTTAGCCAAAGGACAAACAAATAAAGATAGCGTATGTATAAAATAAGACGCCCTTAGGAAAAAAAATGAGGACATTTTTGAGGACGTCGTTGTATGACGTGGAATCTACAGGTACATTATTATTATCTAAGAATGTATATAACTTTTTACGTACCAAAAATCTCTACGTAAAATTTTCAAAGCCAATCGTTTCAAATTTTAAAGATCATTCATGGCAGAAAAGTCTCTTACCTGCCACTTAAAACGTTCTTATTGTCGTTGGACGCTGAGAATTCGAGTCTCTTGCCGTTGCCAGAATCCTTGCTAGAAATGTCCACTAAATAGTTCTTCATTCCCAACTTCTCCGACGTACCCTGATATTTCAAAGCTATGTTATCTTTCTGAATGTTTCCTTCCGCGTTCATGTCCAAATTGAAGTCATAGATGTTCTCAATCTTGATTTCCGCTTTGCCTTGAGATGAACTCATGGTCATGCCCTTGGCATAGATTCTGGAATCAAAAGGTTTTATGTTATTAGAATCAGAAATTTATTTTCTGAACAAGTACCAGTATTTAAAAACCTTTTCTGCACTTCGAGTGACTTTTGATTTCTAATATAATAATATATTATTATAAAGAGTAAAGAATTGAAAGTTTGTTATGATTTGGCTTAAAAACTACTGGATCAATTTTGAATATTCTTTGATCATTTCAATAATTACTGATCAATGTAGGCTATTTTCATTACATGATTTAAAAAAATGACCACCCGTGAAAAGATGGGACGAGCCGCTAGTTCTAGCATAATTTAAATACCATCCTAATTACCTGCTTTGTTTAGGACTGTCAGGATTGGTGAACTTGAAATCAAAGACTGGATTAGACTTGGAGTAGACGACCACACAGTCAGACTTGTAGACACGACCGTCAGCGTCGATCATGAGAGCCGTGCTGATAGAGTCCAGGCTTGGTTTCTGATGAAGAATGAGAATTGGAATTCAAAATATTTTAATCTATACTTAAGCATGATAAAACTGTAGATTCTATGCATTGAATAAAAACAAAAAAAATACTCCTAGGAGTATTCACACAAGTAATTCAAGTAAAAAAAAATATTTTGAAATTTTTGATCTTTCGTCTGTTGTTCGGCTTTCATGTAAAAACTACTGAACGGATTTTAATGAAACTTTTTTATTGTAATCATAGCAATTAGCCCTTGGAAACATATTGGCAATAATTTAAAATTCATTGCGTTACAGTTTAAATTATGTTGCTTAATCACCTACAGCGTCTGGTAGTAAAGAATATGGCGCTGTCCTATTGCCATCGCTCGTACGATGATGCGTCCGTCCGACGCAAATGATCGTACAACCGTGCGTTCAAACATACTGACTTCTACTAAATGTCCTATTGAAGGTCGTGTGATCATGCGATGCGACTAAATTGTTTGATCGCATCGTATGATCGGACGACTGAATGTCCTTTTGATGGTCGTACGCGTCGTACGATTATGCGATGCGTTGTCATACCAAGGCGCTGTCAAGTGCAAGTGTCATCGCATCATCGCACGAGCGCAATAGGACAAACGTTTTTTCATCGCGCGATCGGTTTCATCGCACGATGAAATCGCATCGCAGCATCGTACGAGCGATGGCAATAGGACAGCGCCTAACGATACAAAATTATAGATTCAATAGTAAGCATGGATGAGAGTTACGGTTAAATCTGCTGGATAAAAAGACGCAAACGATCCTTACCTTGGACTTAAAGTCAACTTCCAATCTCTTGAATTTCTCAGCTTGTGGGGCATTAGCGGACAGCTTGAACTCAGAGCTTTGAGGAGATACAGCGCTGCTTGCAGCCATCATCGCGGTCTTGCCTTTGCCATATTGGGCTTTTACTTCGGCGCCGAATGATTTCGCATCTCCTGAGGATATAAGTAATATTTTTAAGTATTCTGCTCAGGATATTTCCTAAATATGTTGAATATTTTGTAATTATAATACTTTTTTTGGAAGTACGTTTATAATAAACTTCTAAATATGTTGAAAATTATGATGATTCTCAAAGAAAACGAATATAGAATCATGATTTTTGTTTGATTTGTATAGGAATCTTATTTCATAAAAAGTTGAAAAGGTGAAAAATAAAATATTTGTTTTTGGGTATTACGACTCAATTCCTAAAAATGTTGAATATTTTAATTGAATTTGAGGAAAATTTAACCAGAATCTTGATGGAGTAATCAAATTGGTCGCATGATTCATTTTAGTTGAATTTGTATAATAGATCTCTAATTTCATAGAATCCTAAAAAATATGGCATTATTTATTTTAGATTACATTAGCAACTTACCGTCAAGGTTGACTTGATAATTCCCGTCGAAAATCAGGGGATCAGTATGAGGGAACAAAATTTTAATTTTGGTGTTGCCAGCCTTGAGTCCATGCTTGCCACTGAGGTCAATTTTGTATACATCGCCGTTTATTTGAACGGATTCGACCAAGGTTAGCTGAAAGTAAAAATGGCATTTAATAACTAATAGCTAATTGAAGTCGAATAGGTATTTTTTATTGTAAGTAGATAGGTATTAACCGATACTCAAATGAACGTCAAATATTTTAAGAGTAGATATACTAAAATAAAACTATTAAATGACTAGTGGGCGCCCGCGGCTTCGCCAACTACCTATTTTAAGTATTGTTATAAACTAATTGCTACTATCCTACTCTAAAGGTATATACTAAACTAATAAAAAAGCACGGTTTTAAATAATAGGTATACAATTAAAAAATCGTCAATGTGAAGGAACGCTCGCCGCGCTCACCCGAGACCACTTTACCGCGGCGAGTACAAACTTATATTTGCGGTCGGAACCGTAATAGTGTCTAGGAAAATGGCCGCAAAAAATAACTTTGTTTTTAGTGTATATAATTTTTTCGTTATAAAAAGTACAAAGTGTTGTGCCCAGGATGCTAAATTATAATTATACGAAGTTTCATCGAAATCCAACGGGTAGTTATTGCGTGATGCTTGAATATATTATAGACACACAGACAGACAGACAAAAATTTTACTATTTGCATTTTTGGCACCAGCATCGACCTCTAATCACCCCCTGATAGTTATTTTGGAAATATATTTAATGTACAGAATTGACCTCTCTACAGATTTATTATAAGTA
>DWKA01001813.1:0-11658 GCA_018249155.1 Panoquina ocola ocola | reverse complement strand
GCTGGTTGGCTGATTTGCATGGCCGTGAATTGGCTGGCTGGAATTAAGAGTTTGTAATAGACCCGTAGGACCTATGTTTAGCGGTGGCCGCATACTGTGCATTGTGTTTACTGTACTGTTGTCCAAAATAAACAACTCAATGAAATCCTGAACATTTTGTGAGATTGGTTGGAAGTATCTGAGTGATATGCCATATTGCAAACTCACTGCGCACACGCAGAAAACTCGTGCCCTTCCAGCATGTTCGACGCAAATTTGATAATTGTATGCCAAATATTGGACAACAGTACACGAAGAATAATTAATAAAAACAATATTGTTTTCTATAGAGACTAGATAAATTTATCGATGTATTTATGTATTTTGAAACTGTTACGAGGTGAATGAATTAGCGGGTTAGATTGTAATTCATTGAAACATTGTTATGGGTAGTATGTGTAGCTTTGAATATGAATGATCGTAGAACCAAACTGTGTTTGTAGTATATTGGCAAAATTAAAATTATGTTTGTTCTTTGAATTACTGAAGGTATAGAAAACCTAGAAAACATAATATTGATTGTTTTTTGTCTTCAATATCAAGGTTCAGTTGCATGTACAGGGCATGCAAAATAAATTATGATACAACGACACTACACACAGTCACACATACTTGTTTTATTTGTATATTAGACACAATCGACGCACATAAGGAATGTTGTGTGCATTCAATTGTATACACGCTTACTTCATTAAATGTTCACCGATCACTTCACTCGATTTAGCATGTTGCTTCTGCATGACTGTTTTTGTGTTTAAATTACTTCTTTATACCTAATATAAATATGTGACTTGTGAGATGTGAATGATTATAGGTATAAAGGTTTTGCTTTTATATCTCATGTACTGAACCCTAAAATCTGAATGTTTAGATTGTAACACGTTTAATTGATATGAAGTAGAATATGCATGTTGTTATAACTGTGTGAATATGAAGCATTAAAAAACAAACATTTTGTGTGCACGTTGCATACATGAAGTGAAACTTCTCAACATATGGATATGAATACACAAAACTTGTGTTTTATTGTATCTAATATGTATTTTAACTCAAACCTATTATTTTGTCCCTCCTCCTACTAACGCCATCTATCCAGGTGCGTATTAATTCCTTAAAATTTTCTCCCGATGTCGCTGAAGAAGTTTCACTTCAAAAACTTATATTACTAGAGTTTATCAATATGACATGTAACTTTGCCGTCAATATGGTATGGCAGTGTGACGTGTAACTTTACCGTCAATATGGTATGGTAATGTGACATGTAACATTGCCGTCAATACGGTATGGCAGTGTGACATGTAAGTTTTCCGGCGCAGGAGGTGCCGGAGAGCGCGCCGGTGGAGCCGACGCCGCCGGTCGACGCGGTGGACGCCAAGGAGCCCGAGCCCAAGCCGCCGCCGCCCGCCGATGAGCCCAAGAACGTCGATCTTGATACCCGGTCAGTACCGAAGTGCCTCGCGAACGGCCATCATTTATTTTGATTGTGTCCATTTAAATATCTACAGTGTGGCTATAGTTACATGTTTGTGAGTTTTGTATGGAGCCACTTTCGAAACTACTTATCTCATTTTGAAATAGTATATTTTTTACTAAGGGAGCAACACTACATAAAGCCGGGGTAACATACTTTGAATCTCTCGCTATGTTCGCGATTGTACACTAGTATCCTTTACTCGGCTTCTGATCTTTGCGCCTTTAGTAAACAATGTACCATTTAGCCATATTAAACTAATCATAGGAAATTCAATGACCTCGATTGACCATCATTCCATGGAAAATTTTGATAACCTTGATAAATGACGTCACAATATGGCCCGAGGTCATTCCTGTTCGGGGTTTGATGGCACTATATGTAACGTTGTGAATGTCGTTGTGTAGCTTTTTACTCAAGTGGGAAGCTATGACGTCACAACAGGACGGGAGGTCATACCGGCAGACGATAGCATATACGTAACGTTGTGTAGGATCGCGATGCTGCTGAAGGGCGCGACGGGAGGCGGAGGGCTGGCGCCGCCCTTCCTGTCGCTAGGCATGTCGGAGGACGAGGACGAGCGCCGCCCCGCCGCCATCCCCGACATCGACACGCACAACCTGCCCTCCGACGACGAAGGTACCGCATACGTACTTATATCGCGGTATAAGTACCAGATAAACGTATCTATCCCCCCCCCCCATCCCCCCTTCCGATTTTCATTGTAATTTTCTGTGTCTTACAGAAAACTGAACTGAAAACTGTGGAGATAAAAGTCGGCTCTTAGATCTGGTTTAGAACTTTTCTTTGCTTGAGATATTAGTATTAAGCCATCAGAATTTTGTGTAAGTATTGCGTAAATTGTTTCCCTCCTGTCGACAGGTTCGGGTAGCGAGGACAGGCAAAGCATAATATCGTTTTCACAACACAGCGACGTGGACCCCGAGCCGCTGTCCGACACCCCGTCTCCATACTTAAGTCGAGAATTATATCTCGAACGACTCAAAATTACTATACTAAGGGTAAGTATTATTATTGTGTCCTTTACCTATAAATACACTCTTTTTATCAGTAAATGTGTCAGCAACATAAAAAAAATATTGTTCAGTTATGTATGACTTGGGGTTAAGTGTACGCCAGTCAGGTACATTATATCGGGAATGTATTAATTTATTTTACCACTTGCGCTGACAAAATAATTATGCACTCGTACATGCGTACAGAAACTGAGAGTTACAAAGTGCAAACTTCATGACATTAAAAAAAAACATTAAGACACAATAACACACACATAATTATACAACTTATCATGCACGTTGTATGTAACGTTTCAGAGAAAAAAAGAAGAGGAGCGTCGCAAGATCCCGCACATGGACAAGATCGGGTCGGACATCTCGTCGTCGGAGGACGAGCTGCTGACGGGCGAGGAGCCGCGCCGCTCGCCCGCGCCGCCGCCCGCCGCGCGCGACCAGGACAACTTGGACGACGACCAGGTGCGGCCGTAATCACCATAAACTTACCTTAATAGGTTAAATCGGCAGGTCTCTATATATTTTATAGATAAGTAAACGATGTGCATTGAGAATATTTATACTTTAATCTGTATACATAAAAGTCTTCCGTTACTGAATGACTGATGGACAACGCACAGCCAAAACCAATGAACGTAGAAAGTTGAAATTTGATGTGAAGATTCCGTATGAAGTGTGGTGACGAGCACTAAGAAAGGATTTTTGGAATTCCCCCACGGAGGGGGTAAAAAGGGGGAAAAACTTTTATATGAAAAAACATTTTTTACACTATTACAGTCATAATTCCACGCGGGCGAAGCCGAGCGCAATCGACTAGTATTTATTATAGTAATATTGTTGTTTGATAGTTGCCATTAGTTTAACCTTGTGACACAACTCTAAGATATCAATACATTCTGTACAGATGTCGCTGTCGTCACTGTCGTCGACGGAGGCCAAGATCGAGGAGCAGGTGCCGGCGGACGCGTACTACGCGCCGTACGCGCCCGCGCACTCGCACTACTACCACCCCGCCGTGTGGCCGCCCACAGGTATTACGTATTCCAGTATGTTATAGTGGGGAGAATAAAATTGAGTTGTACTACTTTGAGTTGGTTGGACGCCATATAGATAGGGACGTGAGTAATTAAAAAAAAGACCAAATCTTTTTTATAAACCTTATTATGTTAATTAGTATTATGTTTACATAAATATATTTGAATGTAATTTATTTTCTAAAAAAAATAAGTTGTGCTGAAGTGATGTCGTAACTATTCGATAGCAATTTGTACGTGTGAAGACGTGTGTTTCATATAAACAATGACGTATAAGACCTTGAATTTCCGTGTTTCTTCATCTGTCATGTGATTTATATAAATTCCGAGACGTAGACATATTTACGTGTGTGTACAGCGGGCTTCCCCGGCGCGGCGTACCCCGCGGCGGACGTGTCGCTGGCGTACGGCGCCGCGTTCCCGCCGCCGCTCGTGCATCCGTACGCGCCCTTCCACCGCCCGCCGCCCGAGACGCACCTGCAGGTACGTGTGTACTACACGATGATTGTTTATTTGCTCTACCGTATAATAATATAATATTGTTCTACGGTCAGTTGGTATAGTCATAGACAAGTAACTTGGCAAGAGTCTGAAAGAGATTAGATGCGCAGAAGTCGTTTTGTTCTGTGCATTTAACTGTCTCTTTCAGATTTTTGTCAAGTTCCTTGACTATACATGTCAGTATTTTGTATATTTTACTGCAGTCTTACTACTACTATCGTCTTTTTAGGAAATGTTTCGTAATATTCTATAAAATGAAGCAGTCTATTTAGTTTTCGGTGAATATAATCGCGTGCTGAATCACGTGCTGAATCGTTATCTCGATTCGAACTTTGTGGTTCAATGCAAAGCATATTGCAGGAACCGGACAACCCGTACTACCCGACGATAAACAGCGTGATAGAACGCGTGACGACGGAGCTCAAGCTGATCCTGAAGAAGGACTTCAACAAGAAGATGATCGAGAGCACCGCGTTCAAGATCTTCGAGATGTGGTGGGACGAGCAGAGCCGCAAGACGCGCCAGAGCAAGCCGCCGCGGGAGGACGCCGGACAGCCGCTGCAGGTGGGCACGCTAAAAAGAAACAAACAAACAAGCATAAAGAGAAACAAACATACATTTATGTAAAGAACACTAGCTATAGTATAGCTACAGTAGTTTCTTTACTGGTTACATTATGACAGAACTTATCATTTCGTATCTCTTCACTTATTTTACGTTTTATCGTACTTGTGTGTTTTGATAAACACAATGTAGATTTTACTAAAGTATTGTTATTGTATTGTTGTTGACTATAAACATATGCGAACACATTATATTGTTTGTTAATACAGGAGTTAGAAAATACAAAACCTATTATGTTTATTAATATGTTATAGGGTGCCTTTATTCCTTTTCGTTGCTTCACTAAAGTTTTCATTTGTCCATCATTGTTAATAGGACATCTCAAACAAGAAGGAGGAGACTATGGACTCGATAAAGTCGATAGTGGAGTCCCGGGACCTGGGGCTGGAGCTGGGCGGGTACGGCGCGGGCATCGGGCTGGGCCTGCGCGCCACCATCCCCAAGATGCCCAGCTTCAGGAAGAAGCGGAAGATCCCCTCGCCCGTGCTCATGGATGAGGACTCCTCCAAACGACTCAGCGATCAGGTGATGTGGAAATGTTTTTGTTTTCTGTCGTGGTTGGCAAAGTAGTGTTGTTTCAGTTTGTGTTGTTTTTTTTAAGCGTTTAGTGACCACTATAAAACAAATATTGCGGTATAAAATGACTACTTTAATGTTAATGTAGTCTCTAGCTGTGCCAACTCATGCGCAGGAGTAGTCAGTATGAGGTTAAACCATCAGGTTATTTGGGATACATTTTCTAAAGTATAATAATTTATTTGTATTAACCAATTGTGCTTATAGATTCTATATACTAAATGTCTCCACATTTAACTCATTCCATTCATATAACAACACAGGAAGAAATGGTTCAGAACTCTGACGAAGAGAAGGAAGTTCCTACCAGCCCGCGGAACAGGACGACAGGCTCCTACCTGTCCACGGGCAGGCGGCGGACGTCCAGCAGTTCCTCGAGGTTCGTCTAATATATTACATTTATTATTCTAATATATTTTGTATTGATAGATATTTCCACGGACAGATAGGAAGACTTACAGATAGATAGACGAGCTTATTTTATACCATTTCCAGCGACGGGTTTATAGTTCCGAAAGATAATTAGCAACTCACATTAATGCATTGAAATATGAACTTTACCAGTATGTCGTCTCAATTGCCGTTGATTTTTATTCTGTATAAAATAAACATGGCGATGTTTGCGCATCAGATCGTCGTCGTCGTCGTCGTCGCGGTCGTCGTCGTCGTCCGCGTCGGAGCCGAAGGGCGCGGCGCCGCGGCTCTACTCCGACACCGACGACTCAGAACTTGACGAAGCTGAGGTGTGTATTACCTCGTATGAGGTGTTTATTATGTTGTATGAGGTGTGTAGATTATATGGCATATATTGCTATTATTTTTATTATGGTATGATTTTTTAACTCTTTTTATAAACATTATAGGCAAATATGTTTTTACATCCAATTTATTTCTTAACTTTAGTCACATCTAATATGGGAATAGTCTTAAACTCATTACAATTAATCAGCTAATTTCGGTTAAAATATAGGCAGTATTCTGCCTGGGTCAGTATGTATCTAAGGAATTATAATCGGCTTGTATAAAAATGGTTTAATGGTCATCAATGTCAGGACAGTCTGTTTAATGTAAATTACGTTTGCAGTTCAAGGTGGTGTCAAATAAGGAGAGGTTACGGAGAGTTTATTCCTCGTCGTCTGACAGCGAAGAGGAACAAAGAAGAAGAGGTAAGTGCAACCTTGAAAAAAGTTTATAGTATATTACGATTTTACGATACGTGTACGTAAAGTAGCTTATTGCACGGCGTGGAGTTGGTGCCCGAGCGCAGCGAAATTAAATTAGATTAAAAAGGCATTATGTACTTAATTCTATTTGGCACACAGAACAAGAACCTCTATTATTTTAAATGTTAATATGACCGGTTTTCGATATGCAGAGAAAACTCCAATACCGGCAGTGGAAGCTTCGGACGAGAGGCTGGGCTCGCCCATACTGTCGCCTGAGGAGGAGCCGCGAGACCTACTGCTTGACAGGGTATATTCAGACTCCGAAGAGGAGCGGGAGTACCAGGTGTGTTGTCTCTGTCACATTTGCTGCTCTATACAATCTAAGCGTTGCTTTGAATCAAATAAATTAGATTTTTTTTAAAGTAACCGATACATACTCTGCACTAGATTTCCCTGCGTTTTGTAGGTGTCATTGACAACATTTTTAAGACAACTAATACCCACAATGCTCATTTGTCACATAAATATCTGCCGCAGACAGCATATTATTATTAATCCACTACATTATGTTAAAAATGTACAATGTGCCATGATAAAGAAAGAAAGAAATAATTTACACACCAATTATTGTTTATATCAACATTTTAATGGGTTATACTTACATTTTTTTAATTTTAAAGGAGAGAAGAAAGCGGAATACAGAGTACATGGAGCAGATCGAGAGGGAGTTCTTAGAAGAACAGATGCGAAATACAGTGATGGAGCTCCCGCAGCCTGAGAAACCGCCCGACGAAAGGTATTTTATGTGAAATTACTAACAATATCCAGAGTCGTAGTTATATTTGTAATAAATTCCGCTCGTGGCTTCACCCACGTAGAATTTGACCGAACCCGCGGAATTTTCGGGATAAAAACTATCTTATGTGTTAATCCAAGTTACCTTCTATGTGTTTGCGAAATTTCATGAAAATCGGGTGTTCTAAAAGTATGAAGAACAAAAGAAAAAATAAATCGGAACATTCAGCTATAAAGCGTCAAAAGCAGCATTTATCATAACTTCATTTTACCCTCAACAGTAAACAGGACAGCAGTAAACCCGAGGAGACGCGCACGAGTCCAGCTAAGAAGCAGCTCAAGTCGCCGGAGAAGAGCAAGCCGGCGGAGGTGGAGGAGGGGGAGATATCCTCCGAGGACGAGGCGCTGGACGTGCGGCGGCAGCGCGACCGCGTGCGCGGCAAGGAGAACCGCGAGCGCCTCGCCTCCAGCGACCACAGCTACACCGAGTCCGCGGTCAGCGTCAACGGGGTTAAGGAGGTCGGTGGATTATTGCTTGATGCATTTCTTTCTTATACCAATATTTTGAGATCATCGAGCTTTAGTTCGACGTACAATATTATTTTATTCTGATTTTTTTTTAATTCTCTAGTATCGCTTGCTATTTTTTATGTAGTCATATTATATGTAATTTGTGTATTAATTTATATATTTTCATACTTACTTTTTACATACAATGTTTGAATGGTGGTTATGTTATTTTTGTAAATCATATTACTTTTCCCCTTCTATAATAATTATAATATAAAAATATTATTGAATTCACTGCAACCTCACCTTTTGATAGCCTCAAGTTCGACAGGATAAATATATTGACAATGTATGTAACTGGTGTGCAGACGAGCGGCACGCTGTCGGAGCCGTCGTCGCCGCAGTCGCAGGCGTCGCAAGCGTCGCAGGCGTCGCAGGTGGCGCTCGACCACTCGTACTGCCGGCCGCCGCCCGAGCGCGCCACGCCGCCGCCGCGCCGCACCTCCAACCACCTGCAGCATGACCACGGTACGTGTCCCTCCTCATATACCTCCCCTTATATTACTGCGCTCTATAGTATTATCATTTTCATTTCACTGCTAAAGTTGCGTCACACAGTTAAAGTTACACAGCACGCAGATGTGGCTAATACTTTACCGCGCAAATTAATGTGTTCATCAAATTGTAAATGTAAATTAATGTGTCCAAGCTTTTTAACGAATACTTAGAGCATATTTTGACGCAGCCGTTAACGAAGTGATAGGTATTGCACGATCGATATAAACGAGAACACAATTTACTAGTTACATATGAAAAATTACTTTCATAGTCTCTTAGCTAATAAAGTAATAAAACCTTCATACTTCATGGTTTCTTCCAATTTCTAGGTTACACTTGGATGGCGGCAGAGACCGAGGCTGCTGCGGAGCTGGCCAAGGACACCAAGGAAACCAAGCGGCCGTACAAGCGGAAACACGACGCCAAGAAACTGGCCGAGCTGCAGAACAAGTGAGATATCTATTACTTATTTAAAGTTACACAAAATAATTTTATCCAGCTAATACGGGAATCCGCGAATTCTGGTACCCGAACAAACCTTCAATCAGGTAGTGCAACTATAAGACTTTATTGCAGGTTATACTCACCACGCGAGGAGTACACGCGCCCGCAGTCGTACGCTGAGGTGACGTTCAAGGCGCGCGACATGATGCAAGAGATGCAGGTGATGTACGAGTTCCTGACGCGCGGCATCGACCGCGAGGACGTGCAGTACGTGAAGCGAGCGTACGAGGCGCTGCTGGCCGGCGACCAGCACTACTGGCTCAACGACACGCACTGGGTCGACCACCCGCCCACGGACCTCTCTTATTCACCGCCTAGGAAGAAGTCAAAGCGACACAACAATATATACGAGGACTTGCAGGTATGTACGGTTACCTGTAAAATTATATTGTATTTCGGTATCTGTGACCTTGTATTCTAATTACTTCCTCAACTTTGTAGCGTACGGACTACTATCTTGTCTACGATAGTGTCTTGAGTCCACAGAATATTATTTTAATTTACCCGTGTTTTAAAAGTAGCACTTCTAACGTAACGTTACTCTCAAAGTCTCTACACTAGCAAGGTAATTTCAGGGGCACTCGAGTGGGTCAGCCCGCACTGAGGGCTACTACAAGATGGACGCGCGGCTGAAGGCCAAGTACAAGTACCACCACGGGCGCGCGAGCGCCGCCGCGCTGCACGCGCCCGCGGACGACAAGAAGGCGTCCAAGATGCAGGGGCTCTCGCGGGAGGCGCGCTCCAACCAGAGGCGGCTACTTACGGCGTTCGGTGAGCGTTACACATATAATATACATTTAACGCGTAGGAATATTATATGGTGCACGGTGCGAATCCCATACGTGGCAATGAGTAATACACACTATGTAGTCGTTGATTATTTTGGATCCGTTAAGTTAAGATGTCTACAGTAGTACTTTAAATTGAGTTCAGATGCAAGTAGGGCGTCATTCTAGGTTCTCAGTAACGTGAAACCTACATTTTGTCTTCAGGTACAGACACAGACTCCGACCTATTGAAGTTCAATCAGCTCAAATTTAGGAAAAAGCAGCTGAAATTTGCCAAGTCCGGCATTCACGACTGGGGGCTGTTTGCACAGGTAATGCTAAACCATGCTAAACTATCAACATTTCTTTATACTGATTTAATTGATCATTATTAACTAACTAATGCAACTTATACTCGGATCTACAGTAAATTATATTATATCTGTATTTTATAAATTTTTATATAATAAAGATATTTATATTATGTCACATATCCAATGGTATGGCATGTAGCATTAGTCGTAATATCTAATGATATCACAGAGTAGACACTGTGTTGTGATTATGACACTGCGATAATAATATGTGACAGGAGCCGATAGCGGCGGACGAGATGGTGATCGAGTACGTGGGGCAAATGGTGCGGCCGATCGTGGCGGACGTGCGCGAGGCGCAGTACGAGGCCACGGGCATCGGCTCCTCCTACCTGTTCCGCATCGACCTCGACACCATCATCGACGCGACGAAATGCGGCAACCTCGCGCGCTTCATCAACCACAGCTGCAATGTACGTATATTATAATAATTTATGCACTATAATCTGTACGTGTTACTATAATCTTGTCGGTACGTCGGACCTAAGCACCACTTACCATCACGTGGCATTGAGGTCAAGCTTTAACTTATCGCTTATATAAAAAAAACCTAATCTTCGTAATGAACTCCATGACAAATAAATTTAATAGAATTCACTACACATCTTAGAGAACATGAATTTTCATCATACATATTTATAAAATGATAAAATCCACATTTAAATAAATTACCTAAATGTCAACAGCCAAACTGCTACGCGAAGATAATAACGATCGAGTCGCAAAAGAAGATAGTGATCTACTCGAAGCAGCCGATCGGCGTGGACGAGGAGATCACGTACGACTACAAGTTCCCGCTCGAGGACGAGAAGATCCCGTGCCTGTGCGGCGCGCCGCAGTGCCGCGGCTTCCTCAACTGAGGCAGGCCAAAGCCCGAGCGAGGCGCGGCCCACTCCGTCCACTGTCCTACTATTACTACGACACAACTACACGCTGTAGTCTACAGTACGTCCCGCCTACCCGCTGCGTCATTGGCCCCGACAACTATCGTATGTACTGTGTACACAGGGATACTTACATGTGTGCGTGAATTTTATAGTATTAAGTCATGTTTTAAAATGTTGTATAACTGCAGTGCGGCACTACTTTAATTATAAATCTGAGATGTTGTCGTGTCGTCCAATGACGGAGCGGCCCCTTTGTAGTCGTGATGTCACTGTTAAAATAATCTGAAGCTCGAACGTCGTAATGAAACTCAACGATTGCACGCTTGTTCGATATTACTATAAGACGATCTTACGTACTGATTGTGTAGCAACATTCTTTGACTGAACGTACGCATCCGAAGATTAATGATCGCGGGCCAAAATACGTTATGTAATTCAAGTAAATCACAATTAAGATATAAATATCATATGAAAAATAAATGTAAATGTTTGTTTCGTAACAAAACAATACATGTAAAAAGTAGTGTGTAAACTGTAAAAACCAATTTGTTCTAAAATTTAATAGAATCTTCCACTTTGTATAAAACCGAAAGCTATTATGGTTTAATTATAAACGCTTACACGCTCGTACCCCCGCAAATTATTAATTTCTTTGTATGATAGTGACATAACCACAG
Source organism: Panoquina ocola ocola (assembly GCA_018249155.1). NCBI lineage: Eukaryota > Metazoa > Arthropoda > Insecta > Lepidoptera > Hesperiidae > Panoquina > Panoquina ocola. Next base: position 144 of record DWKA01001813.1, on the reverse strand, counting down.
GATAACACAGTGACGACGTACTTAAGACACCTGGTATATTCAATAGTTCCGAACCTAGGTTACAGAATTATGCTAAAGACACATTGGCGACAAATGTGCCGCGACATGTATCAGATACATGTCGGGCGAAGTCGCGAGACGTCG
>DWKA01001812.1:0-11660 GCA_018249155.1 Panoquina ocola ocola | reverse complement strand
CTCTTCTATCACCAACCCCTATTTTTTTATGGCCATTTTATAAGGCAAAACAACGTTTGCCGGGTCAGCTAGTTTTTTTTATATATAGTTTGTAGTTAGTGAGTATAATGACAAGTCAACATAATTTGTTACATAGGTAACATTCACTATGTAAAACTGAAAATATTTAATTGCGTAATACTTGAAAATGTTGCAGCCGTAATTGTTTCTTACTTAAAGTAAGTATAGGTACATAGGTATTCTAAGTACTTGGTGGGTACATAAATAATATGTTAATGACGTATCTGTTCAAACAGTTGTAGAGAGAGTTGACTATACTGTATACATTAACGTGCATAATAATTAGATATAACCTATAACATAAATGGGTTTGTAAGATAAAATTATACTGATTTTTTCTTTACCTATGTTATTGCGGACCTCTTAATTTTTACAATAGATACTTAATAGGAATAATCTTGTACTTCACATACTGTTTCATGGTTTCACAAGTATAACTCTGGTTGAAATGAATCTGACAGGTTAATGTTCACTTCACTTCGCCGTGAGCATAATTACATTCATTAGCATATACCTACATAGATCGTAGATACAATTTTATATCATGTTATATCTCGAAGCCTTGTAAGTAGTAGAGTAAGGTAGCAAGAAGAGTTTAAAAAGAACAGAAGAGAATGGAAAAAATAAATATAAGTAAGCTATATTCTACGTAAATTATAACGACGATGTGCATCTCTAGGTATACTGTACACAATTTAGACAGTACTAGGTAGAGGCTGTAGGGCACGCAACAACGCTTTGATAGAATGAACTAGAATGTCTTCTCCTTAAGTGTAGTTCACGCGGCACCACGCGCTCGCCCGTGCCGTGTGCAAAAAGGCTTTCAAAATTCAATGTTATCTTATTGATCGTTATTGTTCATAATTGTAGAGCATCCCGTTCAGCGAACAACACTGGACGACGTGATCGAGATATCACGTAGATAAACATTTTTCAGAGATTAATTGTTCTACTAGATTACATTAATCTTGTTTATTATTATGCCACTCATAAACTTCATGTTGAAATATCATTCTTAATTTTAAATTTCAATAATCTAGGAATTTTACTCTATTTTTCCTGTATTGATAATACTGCAGTATTAGACTGTCAACGCCATCTAGCGTGCAGTAGTAGAAATTAGCATCCAAATTCACTGAACATTGCAGTACTAGATGGCAGCATGTGATGCAGTTATGAATGATACTAATATTTTTGACAATAACAGTCAACCCTTTCTAAGTTTTTTTTTATAAAATAAATGATAAGTTAATACTTGATCTCCATTTAATTCCATCTGACCGTAAATAGTGCTGTGGTCCTAGTTTGAATGATATTCTGTATCTTTAAGAAATTGAATGAATTTTTAAGTGAAAACATGCAACTTTAGGTCTTTAGCTTTAGCACTCATGAAGTTACAATTTAAAGGCACCCTATTTACGAATTTATTGAAATACTTGTAATTATGGCATATTAAGTACTTACTTACTTAGAATAGAAGCATATTTTACTAGGACATGTAAGTAACGTACCTACACTAGTTACTTCCAATTTAAATAGATTTGTTTTATGAATAGTGTAGATGTAAGTTAATGAAGTCCATCTGATGGTAAAAAAATTATTACCACCGAGCGCCGCCCATAACCACCTAGAGGTCCGTCGTAATGGTTGGACACTTGATTCTCAAAGCCCAGTTGTATTTAATCGGAAGAACCTGGTACCGTAATCTCGCCCGTTGTTCAGCAAGCAATGGCGCTCGCGTACGAGATTCTCCTCGACTGGAAGGATTAATAGAGCGATGTAGATAGATCCAAAAACGATTTACCTCACCAGAAGCCATTCACAAGATAATAAACATCTATCAATGAACCGCGATGACAAAAAATGTCACGTGTTGCTGGTTCTGATTTTTTCATATGTATCCATTTCAGCCAGTTCCCGATGCATAACGAATTAGTAAAATATCTTGTTTGTCGGCGCAGCGCATGCGGCCGGCGCTCCGCCCCCGGCCCGCGGGGTCGGGTCACGCGGCGCCTCGGCAGCCGTCATCGTGACCACCGCGATGTTATTTATTACCGAGGACCTGTTTGATGTGCCGGCGCTAGTTTTTGCGAATGGGATGGCTCGTTGCTACGTCGTGTCGAGTGTCCCCGCTCGATCCTCGCTCGAGGATTGCGGAAGCTACTCATCAATAGCCAATCAATATGCCACTTTATTTCGTCGATGTGGTTATGATAGTCGATAATCTTATAGGTAATATCATGATTGTGTGGAATTGTAAATGCGCATGTTGTTTCGGAACTGTTGTTCGAGGAATTTTATTAATCTATGATATCCGTCCAGGCATACCTATTATCCTAATCTGTTGATGGTATCGTCAAATATGATGGACACTACGGGAGTTAGAGTAGCACCTAGGTCCCAATAGAGCGTGTTCAACCACGGCCTGTGTATATTTCCATAGTTGCAACTGTTGTAAGTCGATAGACTATCACTTGATAACCTGCAAGACCTAGCTTTTATCGGCTGGAAAACTTCGAAACACACCCGAGTGTGGCTGGTTACTTTACTGAAATCATCATCTCATTTTTCAAAATTCAACTCCGACTTTTAATTCGATTCCACATTTGACATTAGCTACTGTCATCTTGTAAAATAATGATACCACATACATAACCTAATAGTGATGAACACAATAATCGATAAACAATCGCCATTTTATGTTTATATAATTTTAATACTGGTGCGCCAATTAAAGGATAAATTATCGATTTTTATTGAAACCAATAACTAGTAACTCTAGTAAATAAATACTAGTAGTGATAATAAAATAATAAATTTTACAGACAAATTATTAAAGAATACTCTCAGATCCTTAATTAATCGTCGAAAATAAATTAATCGATTCAGAAATATTTAAAATCCTCATATACTTAGTAGCTATATAGATACTACAATAAACGAATTGAATCGATTTAAAAATATTTAATTTCTGTAGCGCATAACTATAATATATTTAACTGCAATAGAGATTTAGTTTGCCAGAGCCGTCTGTGGAAGCATCGTGGGTTCAGGGAGAAACCATTTCATGGTAACAATTCGTATTCATTGTTAATATGCATTTTGTAGCGAGCGCGGCCGCAGCCGGGCACGGTTACAAAGCGGCCGCGGACTTTTTAATTAGGCCGGTCGCTGCGCGGCGTCCGATGACATTTTAACAGCCGCCATCTTTTTTGCTCCCGCGCTTTTTCCGTGCTCCATGGCCGTGCTGTGGGCTCGCTCCCTTACGTCTGTTTACTTTACGTCGAAATGATCTCTAGTAGCATTTTTATGGTAACGACAACCAAAAGATAAATTTTCAAGTACCTACCCACGGTATGTTGCTTATTTAGGAGGTGTCTCTCTCTGGATTGCAATAATAACTTCATTCCAATAAGATATCTAACTATTAGCGGCTAGGTAGGGAAATCTTACTCATTATAACGCCGATTTTATTTCCTTTCCATAAAACAAACTCGAACATGCTGACATACACTTGCCCTATTATTTCACTAAAGTTCCTTGAGAATGCATTTACGCATAAAATTAAAAATAATGACGTGAATATCACAAAGAATGAGACGTAACGGGCGCGAGCCGGCGGGCGCTCGTAAAATTTGTTATTGATACAGTAAAATTTCGGATTAGGTGGTATTAAATTCGAAACAAAGCAAGGATTTAATTGGTAATTCGTGTCCGCAGTGCGGCGAGCGGCGGCGGGCGCGCAATATCCGTTTATTGTTTTCGGTTGTAAAGTCGATTCGGGAGACGTGTCGACTTTCTGCAGCACCCCCTGGTGGCGGAATCAATCAACCAGCGGCGCTCACTACAACTTTCAATAAATAAGATACAATGAATTTTAATAAACAGTGCATTGGGGCTCTACGTAGAGTTCCGGTAGTTTCTAGGTTTCTACTTGGACATTTTTAATCGTTATCAAGTTATCTTAGTTAAGCAACTGTCTTCACATTTTGAAGTGTAAATTTTCACCCGATTCTTGATTTCAAAAGCTTGATTTTAGTACGTTCCTACGTACCTACTAATGTAAATAGATAGGTAGTTAGAATCCTTCCTTCTTGAACTAAGAGATGACCTAATTGAAATAAATGCATTATGTAATATAATTGTATGCGATTATTTAAATATAGATATTATCCACATGGGTACTATAAAGAAAGAAAAAAAATTTAAATTGATTTATTTTGAATTTTAGCAGGTTCTTGTAAAAAATAGAATTTTCAACGAAAAATAACTATAGGTAAAGTTGTAAAAATCTTTAACCAAACATCAAACAAATGATTGAGTGATCCAGTCATATGAATTCCCAGGCCTACCATAATGTCAAGGCCAGTTTGAGAACCAGTACAGTCTTTATATCTCCACTCTTCTCTCATCTTTCCTGGTCGCAACGCATCCGTGATGCTTGTGATACCACTTGCTTGGAGAGGCTCGGTTATTTGGGTAACATAAGATAATGATTTCGACCATCTTGGAATGAATTACGTTTGTCAGTGACGTTGCAGGGATCCGGCTGATAAAAACTACAAGTGAAGTATTATAAGTACCGATTTATTCATAGACATCCGTAAAACTATTTTTGATATGTAACTAAAATACATTTGACATAAATACTTAAATTACATTAATATAACATGTGTAAAACGGAAGTAGTAAGTACCGCGGAGGCCTGCGGGGGATCCCCTTTTGTGGAACAGTTGGCAACAAACATTGTACAGTACTTTGAATGTTGGTTTCCGGTTTGAGGAATCTGATTTACAATTTTACTTATTAGTTGTCTATAATAAATTATGCGTAAAGTGTTGTTATGAACTGTAAAACAACATTGTGATAATCTATACATTATTGCATCATATTTACACAATATTTTCGCGTCATAATGCTGTTAATCAAAATATCGTTTAAGAAAAATCAGTCCAGTTACAAAATGGATAATTTAAAAGGATGCAATAATCAATTAGGAACTCAAATTTTTTTGAGGTAAAGGCCGAAAATATCATGTTTACAAATTGTAATGACCTCGAAAAATTGTAGTTTCCTTTTTTTATTTATGTTAAGTTTTTCAAGTCGGTTAAAAAGTTACGGGGAAGTCTGTTGCCGTAGCTATGATGGGGGATGCCACCCTGCTTCAGGATATAAGACATTTGATAAGACAATTTATTATGTAACGTAGTCAGTAGTTAACTGAATAAGTATATCTCTATGGTACAGCAGTGGAGTCTATTAACAATAGTCATTATATAAGTAAGTACCCATTTCGCCATTATCACTACCACTATTTACAACATTGCACCAACTTACACAACATCATGCTTCAGGGTTGCCACAAAAGAATGATCGAATGAATGAATGGGCGAATGAATCAATGCATGACCGAATGAGTCATCGAATGGATGTATAAATGAAAATGGGTCCAAACAAAATCTCACTTTACAGCTTTGTATCTTAAATAATCAGTGGATATTAAACTTTTTAAAACAAAATCTCGAATGTGCTTAATGTTTTATTATCAACGTGGCAACCCTAGTCGTATACCCAAATTATAAATGTGAGTCCTGTCTAGAGCATTAATACTAGTACACTATTATCTTACACTCCTGCATATAAAATGTTTATATACAACTTTAATACTTGGTCATTTACAACGAGTTCAGCGTCACTCGCACGTCACTGTCACCGCACACCGCACTACACTCCGCTCCTACCACCTCCTACTGCGACCATTGTAGTAACAATACTACAATCATAATAAATCAATACACAATACATTGATTGTTTAGTGATGGTCGTGGTACTTCAAACGGGATCCTAGTGCGTGTTGTATGTCATAATATCTTTTGCTCTCGTGGAATTATTCTTTGACATACAGGACTTAGCGTTGCCTCATCTTCCCGTATCGTCAATATCTGCATTTTTCAACACCCTTTTCAAGTACCCATGATGTACGTTCTCTTGTTTGGTCTGGCCTTTGTTCCTCACATTCGCATCATTAACTTATCAGGTAGTGAACTCAATGAGCTTCGGGCTTAGAAGCAGTTCCATGACAGCATTCTGCAGATTAACACGGCCAGTGCAGTAAGGAAGTCAGTCTGCACCAGGTCCAGGATACCGTGTCATCATCAACAACATTCTGTAGTATCAACTAACTTCAGGATTAGAACAGCAGCATGCTACGGATGTGGCATCCAGTGCGACGGATACAGGTCAGTTCTCGGCGGGTCCTGTGTCATCAACTCAATAAGCTTTGCGAGGCAGTTCCCTCTGAGCCCACCACATTCGATCACATCATCATCGACGATCGATGAACTTTGGTTTTGCATCATTTCCGTTACAGTATCCTGGTATTGGCTCAAAGTGCGACGGTCACGTCAGTCCTCGCTAGGTTCAGGTTCCCTTGACATCGTAACTACATAACTACATAAGCTTCGCGAAGCAGCTCTGTTCAGCGCCCTAGTAGTGCAGCAGTCCTCGCTAGGTCTAGGGTCCCATCACGAAGTTACTACATGAGTTTTTCTTTTCCTTCGCGAAGCAGCTCCGTTCAGCATCCTGGCAGTGCAGCTCGTGGTACGGCGGCGCGGTCAGTCCCAGCAGGGCGCGTGTCAGAGCGCGTGCGCGTGCGCGTGTGCGTGGTGAGCGGCGGGGTGCGGCTGGTGCGCGTGCGGCAGCCCGTGCGCCGCGCCCGCCGTGTGCTGCCGGCCCTGCGCGCAAACACACACACTGGTTATTGTTATGTAATATAACAGCAGGTAGAGTTATAGGTATAGGTAAGGAATGTGCTGTGTCCACCATAGGTTCGTTTTGGTGACAGATCCTAGACCTAGTGTATTTCGGCAGATTTGCCACATATACAGAAACGCATAAATAATACTAATTCTCTTGTCCTTGAAAAGTGTTGATAACCTTACCTTATATTGGTTTAAGACAACAATATTCGAGGTTATTCTTGTTGAGGGTCTGATGACGTTACATTTTATCTCTATCTTAATTGCTCAGGTTGATGGGGGAGGGGGAGGCTAGATGGTAATGTGACTGTAATATCATTGATCTGTAGATATATCTTAGCGGGAGCTACACTCACATCACAGGGGACTGTGATCACGCTCGGGCAAAAAGATTATCTTTGAGAGGTGATGCAACCCCAGAGGCCATAGAAGACACGTTTATTATTGTTGTTCTCTAGATAGACGTAGTGTAACATGTATTATATAGTCAGTTACCTGTAGATAGACGTAGTAGTCGTATGGCTGGTGCAGCGGCCAGCAGCGCTGCGGCGGCGGGTACAGCGGCGGCGGGTACAGCGCGCCCAGCTTGTTGCGCAGGATGCGGCTGATGGACGACACGGACGGCACGTTGTACTTGTCGCACACGCCGTCCGCCAGCAGCCGGTCGCGGATCTCCCACGCGAAGATCCCCGGGTCCTTCGCTTTCAGTTGCTTTATGTACGATACCACCTGGGGGCGATCGGCGATTGTTAGGTGATGGGTGTAGATGACAGAATGGCTTTTATAGGAATAGTCGGCAAAGAGGGTGTTTTATGATGTGTGTGCAAAATTTTCTTAATAAACAAAACAATTAGAAAGTAAGTTGACAGCTATTTTACATTGTCAGGTATACATTGGCAAGTAACTTGAACTTGAATCTCAAACAAGAGACATTAGGTGCGCAGAAATCATTTCGCTCTGCTTTTTTTTCGCTCTGCTTTTTTTCTGCTAATCTAATTGTCTCTTTCAGATTCTTGCCAAGTACCTTGCCCATGCTTGTAACGGTTATAGACAATAGAATGGATTTTATATAAATAGTCAGCAAAGAGGGTGCTCTATGACACGGACAGAGGTTAGATACCTACTGTTTGTTTGTTTGTGACTTTGTTCATTCATAAAAGTACATAATTATGTGTAGGTATCAGGTGTCAGGTACACCACATTATAGGTCCGCAATGAACCTGATTGAGTGAGCCGCATTGAGCGCAGTGAATCGCCTGCAGAACAAATCCCGACCTACTCGGTCTACTTACTACGTTCCCAGTTCCCATTAAACGAACCGTAAACCGTTTTATGTTTCGGATACAAATAGTAGGTACCCGGTCAAGGCGTTACTGGCCGTGAACCACAAGCATCCTGTATCACTATTATCACCTTCCACTGCTCCTTTACCATAAACGAGTTGGTCCTAACATCAGTAACATCGCCAACAATCAACGACCCGATAGGCGCAATAGTTTCTAACTGGACCGTCACGGTGGGTCTTGACTTCAGGGAATTTTTTTATGACATTAGTCTTTTTCATGCCAGAGTGTGTGTCCATGGTTCTAAGACATAGGAAATCCTGGTGCTGAGCTATGAGTGTGCAAAGTTATTTATTAGAGTTGTTTGCTCGATTCGTCCACCATCAAGCGATAGAAGGTATGGTCGGTAACTATGGGACAGTGGACTACTATAGTAGTCCTATGGTAGTTTACCTTGGGCGTGGTGACCCTTGGCTTCGAGCCGCCGATGGCGCCGGGCAGGATGGAGCCGGTCTCGTGGTAGCGCGCCAGGATCTTGGACACGCAGCCGTGCGACACGCGCAGCTGCCGGCTGATGTCGCAAGGCCTGGGGAGCAAACACCACTCTGTTACCTCTATACTCCGTTGTTACAGTGGAAACACTAGACAAGAGATGTACATATACTTAATAAGTATTAAGTCATCTGTGGTTATGTACGGGTACTAATAGTGTGTCTAACACGCTGGCTTAGACAATATTACAACAAATTATAAGATGTATTTAACAAAGCTATAATATTTCCCGTCACGCGTGACGAGTTGCCTGAGGAGCGAGCGAGGAGTAGCGAAATTTGCCTATATGACTGGATCTGTATATACATTTTATTCCATGGTGCTTAGCGATAAATATGTTAATTAGCGTGTTAATTCACATATTTGATCACAAATGTGTCAACGAAATTAAAAATATTGTAATTAACAGAACATAGTAAACATCCCCAGATCAGTAGTCAGTCCTTACCTGATGCCGAGCTGCGCGAGCTCGACGATGCGCAGGCGCACGGCGTTGGGCAGCGGCCGGCCGTTCACGAACACGCCGCCCAGCTGGTTCACCTCGCCGTACTGCTGCGACCCCGCGCCCGCCATGCCCGGCGCGCCCATCCCCCCCGTGGGGTCTGCGCACAAATGCAAACAGTGATTAGTTGAGAAAATACACCAGTGTTAAAATTATTTTCCTCGTTGAAGGAAAACTTCGTTAGTAAACCTGCACCTAAGAGTTCTCTGTAATGTTTTCAAAGGTGTGTGAAGTCTGTCAATTGCACTTGACCAGCGTGGTGTACTATAGCCTGTACCCGGTACCCCTCACGTCGTGAGATTAAACCCGAGCCCAGCAGTAGGACAGATATGGGTTGTAATGATGAAAAACGAAGATTATTTTCCTAAAGTCAAAAAACGACAGGCTATTTCTATTTAGCGCTTGATCATATAGGACTGAGAATATTTCATTTTAAAATGATCTAATAGCCGCTGCACATCCAGGCAGCGAGCTGGTAGCCACGTGTGGTGACGTCACGGTGACCACGTGACGCGGCGGCCGGCGCGGAGCTTTGATCTCGTCAATTCTCGTCCTTTGGTTTTTACAGTGGCCACATGACACTCGCGCGTCGCCTCGTAAACCTTGTGAAATTTGATTTCGCCCTATTTGTTATATTGTTTGAGTCGGGAGGCCAAATTATAACTTTGTCCTATTGCTTACTTTAATGATATTATGAGTAAAGTTGTATATGGGCTAAGTAGTTTTAAGTGGGAGCTTATATGTATAAAGTCGTCCCAGACAAGGCTATGAATGTGCAATGAAGTGTGTTATTTTTGACATTCATCTATATTCATTTAGTTCTATAATTTTCAAAGTATAAAATCAGAAAATGCGATCAAAAGTTGACAGCGGTTGCTGTCTTAAGAATGTTTCTTTTGTTGTTAAAAATTCGTGTTCAACATTTATTACGGCGAGAAGATACAGCAATAATTATGTCTGTTCACAGCGTGCAACAAATAAAATAATGCCACACCTACTTAACAAGTAAAAAGCATAATGTAACACGAAGTGTACAATCAAACAGCCAGCAACATGTTTCGACAGATAACATGAGTGGGAAATTAATAACAGCCGTCACCGGGAGCACGGATCGCGTTACGGGCTCACGGGACGGCCGCGGGGCACGGGACGGGACGGGACGGGACACTGACAGCTGTCACGCCGTGACAGCGCGGCGAGAGGCGAGCTTTGTCGTGAATTAGGAACGTTTAAACTCGAAGACGCTACCGAGTCACTTATATTAATAGTGATTGTGACTTGTATCGTGTTTCAACATGTTTCATATTTCTGTCGTGTCAGTGCGCTTTGAAGTATTATACCTATCTGTGAGGTTAACCTTTGAACATATTATTATTTGCTCAGAGATTCTCAGTAGCGTGTACCAGATAATCGCTTTATACAACTCTGATTATTTCTAGTATGCGAAAATTTCATTTCCGCGTTATAATTACAGAGTAGCTGCCCGCCCTCGCTTCACTTCGGGAAAATGACAGTATAAGTGTTTGCTGCTCCTCTTCTATTCATCTTAGCTTGATGTTTTATAGTTTATAGATAAATAGATAAATTGAGTATCTTATATTAAAATATTTGTTTAATCGGTCCAGCAGTTTCTGAGATTAGCGCGTTCAAATAAACAAACTCTTCAGCTCTTTATTATTAGTATAGAAGTATAGATATTTTGAGTTCCTTCTAATGAGACAGAGAAGTGCTATTGAATCGAGTAACTCCCAAAAATGAAAAATCCTAGTGGAATATTTAATATAATTTACATAATTATAATTATGAATGTATCACCGGCATACATATACGAGTATTATGTACTTCACGCGGCGTTACAAAGGTAACCGTAGCCGGTGTAGAGCCTGCGCTACGGCCGGCGCTGCCTTGGCTACGCGGCGGAGAACAGCCAGTTGCCGAAACTAGTTACTAGTAAATATTACTACCAGATGACAATAATTTATGCTTATCTTAATATGTATTCGACACTGTTACATAAGTAATATGGTAGTTGTCGAAATCTCCAAGAATGAAAGAGAGATTACAAAATATTTCTATTCTAAATAGGTGAATAGAATTTAACGTTCTTTAACAGAAAAATAAATCAACACAGCATATTTCATTTTAGTTTGATACATTTCACCAATATCATGCCAGTACAGCTTCCTAGATACATGTATGCAGGAGTTCTTAAAACACGGGCTACGGAGGGATAGGATGACAATAACAAAACGAGTAAAGAACACACAAAGTTTACAAAAGACGTTTAACAAGAACGGGTATCCATTAGTTACATTACGCAGTAAGTAACAAGTACTGCAACGGATTCATTCATTAGCTCGCCACCGTTCTGTTCGGCGGTAAACGCTCGCAACTTGTACATCCATAAAAATCGATTTAATTTTAGCTAGAGACAAATGAGGGCGCATCAGTCACGCGCCTGGAATAACGAGAGCTTACGTGGAATGGGAATAAGACGAGCGCGCG
>DWKA01001811.1:0-11660 GCA_018249155.1 Panoquina ocola ocola | reverse complement strand
TTCCTTTGCATAAAAAAATAATACTTTTTTTATTATTTTCACGTCTTTTATGTGACGAGTTAGGTCATTAAGTCAGTATTGATCATTTCATTGAAGCAGTTAAAGATTACAACTAAATATATAGATAAGCTTAAATCCTAAGAAGACAAAAATGTTCTATAAAGAACCAATAAAAAATTTGTAGCTTTACTTTATGCCAATCCAAACATTATATTTTACGGAGCACGACGTAGCGTCACTAAGCCAACTCTAACTAGTAGCAATCAATTAGCTATCAGCAATTCAATCAATGAAATTATCTTTATTGTACACGTAACATGATTACGAACAAAACTACTGTCCGCGGCAATACTACAGAGTACAGGTGTATTAGAACAGAAAAATATCTACTGCTTTTTCACTTAAAACGTTAGGTATATCTTCCAGACAAAAGGAATTGATAAATGTTATAAAAGAACTAGAATTAAATACAATAGTAATAACAGTAGAATTTTTGTTTGGAAAAAGGTGAAAAATAGACCCAAAGTCCTATGTATAGTGAATTATTATACACACAGTGCTTTTATTGTTCATGTGAAGAAATTGCTAGCAACAAAATTTCCAAAGTTAGAATAATTATTATCCTTAGCATGCCAGTGTTATAGAAATTGCATACCATAATTTAAAATTCCCAGAAACTGAAGTAGAAATTATTGTTAAGTACTTGTATTTAATCAGTTGAAACAAAGAGTAAAATTTATAACAAGGAATAGACAATGAAAAATGAAACCTAGAACATGAAACCATGACTGTAAAGTAACTACATTTTTTCATGGCCTCAACCTATATAATGGCCCACTAGAGGACATGGATCTCTCCTCATATAACAAGGCCTAGAGTATACTCCACCACACTGCTTCCCAGGTAGTGGACACATTTATTTATGATGTGCAATAAATACATATTAAACAGGTTTCTATAATGTAAAGGTGTATGATAAAGGAAATGGCGATGTACCATAACATTCCCGAGGTGTCTGCGGCGTCAGTACTGTGGCTCTGGCTGGAGTTACGTGATCATCACTCTAATCTCATCATGCACCTTAAATTCCTGGATCAATGCAAGTCATTTGTTAGTACATCAAACCTATGTTAGCCTGGTAACCTTTATGTGGTCGTAGTGTGGAAGAATGATGTTTCAAAACTAAATGTTTTTAAGCTCTGCAAATGGAATGATAACTTTTGTTCTTAGTTCTCTTATTGTCAATGAAATATGTATAATTATCCAAAAGTTCCTTCATTTTTAGATTTATGACTATTGCCATCACTAGAAATACATCTAAAGTGGAAGATAATACCAATAAAAAAAATATCTGGTCAATTAAAGTGTAAATAAAATATAAGTGTATCTTTCTGGAAACTTGTTCCTTTTATTATATTTTAAATTCACATGACCTACCCTAAGTATTTGATAACTATAAGTCAAGTTTTTTATTGCCACATATTTAATATCTTTATATTATTGAGATCTAACTATTATCATTCCATTGTTTAATTATCACTGCAAATTGTTACAATGATACGTTTGAATTAAATGGAATGTAATAAAACATGACATCATCACAGAAGCATGATAGTTAATAGGCAATCTTAAAGAATTACACTTATTAAAATAGATGTATTCCAATTAGTTTCAAGGTTGGCAAGATGACAATAACCATAAATTACTATTTTTCATGTCATACACTAGTGAAAATTTGCTCTGCTTTGTTTTTTACCAATTTATGTTATCTTTTTTGTTCTGATATAATAACTGAATAGTATAATACTCAATATATATTTTATAGTATGGATTTCATAATAATGAAACTACATCACAGTTAAAGTCTTACAACAAGATGAGTTCAAGAAGGCTATAAAATTAAGCCGAGGGCAACATTTGGGCTGAAGAATGTGGAATTTGATCCTGTATTATCCACATATCCATATCATTGACATAATATTGAGTGGATTTATATAAATAATGGATTTCTCAATATAGTGTTCAATCCACACATTTATATAAGTACTGGCTGACCCAGTAAATGTTGTTTTGCCTTATAAAATGGCCATAAAAAATAGGGGTTGGTGATAGAAGCGTGAAATTTAAGGGTGAACCACCCTTATCGCTTAGGGGTACAGAAAATAGATGCTTAGGGGTACAGAAAATAGATGTTGGCCGATTCTCAGACCTACCCAATATGCACCCAAAATATCACACAAATCGGTTCAGCTGTTTAGGAGGAGTACAGTAACTAACACTGTGACATGGAAATTTTATATATTAGATATGATTGAATTGTAAATTGTAACTCCATTGGGACATACATGAAAAAGCTTTTTTAGTGTTATAAACTCCAATCAACAATTTGATCAAGGGTTATAAACATGTATTGTTTATTACTCTGTCTGTTGTATCAGTAAGTTAATGGTGATGTGATTTTAACAAGTGGTTAAAAATATTTCGGCAGGTCTCCAGCACTAAAAATTGTATTAGCATGCTTCAGGTAAACCCTGGATACGCTCGTATTCACTGATTTATCAAATGAACTCGACTCGTTGTAAGATCCAACCTTATATCAGTATTATGCCTCTAAGAAATCGAGTAGCATTCCATTTATCAGAGCTTAGAAAAATGAGGTTCAATTCAAACAAGCATCTACTCTAGTCTCCAAGCAACTGAACCCGCGGTCAGTGACTGCGGCGCGAAGCACCTCCATGCGGGCCCCGCTTACCTGCCCGAGTCTTCGCGCGTTTGATGCTGCTGCGCTTTGGCACACGACCGACACGCACTCCTGACATCTTATACTTATGAAAAATATCAACAGCTACTTAATTCTCAATTTAAATTAAATAATATTTCAACGTTATTAAAACCGTACTCACAATCACGAATTTATTCGTCAAACTTTGCACGAAAAATAAATTCTTGTACCGAAAAAAGGCTCCGGCATTGAAAGTCAACCGATCTATGAATGAATATTTTGCAGGACTAAATCAACACTATTTTGAATATTTTCCACTGCGTTTATAAATGGAATTTTAAATGTGCACGAAATTCACAGAACATTACAACGGAGAACACAAGGACAATGAAATGAAATGAGAGAAAATTTCGCTTGTCTTCCGTTATCGTTGACAGACTACTGGTTTGACAGTGCTATGGCGTTATGACACTTATGACAATTTATTCTTGACAGCTATTACGTCAACACAACGAGTTTATGACAAAAAAGGTAAATTGGCTTTTGATAGGTTTAGAATTTTACAGCTGTTATCCTTTTTAGCCATCATTTATTTATAGATGAAATGATGTATTTTTAATCGCTATTCTACGATTATCGATACAACTATTAAACAGACAACGTCTTTGTGTTAGTATCATTTTTGGTGCTAAGATAGTCTGTGCATTTTCATCAACCAAGTCCTCAATAAGCTGTGTTTGTTATGTAACGTCTGTAACGTCAAGCGTCAATTCTCTCGGTTGACAGATGTCAATTTGAAGAAGCCAGCTGATTTTTGGGAAGGACCTTGGGTACTTGTAATTGGCAATATTTATGTAATTTTAGAATTTTATCATCTCTATCGAGGTAAAAATATTTTCTATTATGATGTGGTCTCGGGTTGAAAATTATTAAGGTAGTAATGCTTCTATTTTATATTGCAGATGCTTCGAAAGGTCGTGTTAGGCTCTGGCCTGGTGACTTTGATTCCTACTGTAAAAGCAGCTACTCCAGTAGATAAAACGAATGAACGGTCGAAGCCGCCGCCTATGCGGCTCTCCGATCTCCCTATATACGACGCTCCTCATGCCGATTACGGAGAGTATGTATCGTTACAAAAATCGTGATTGTTTATGTTTAATGTCCTTTTACACTTGTGGTTTTAAACACAAATAGAGGTTATTGGGTTCAGTAGGGTGTGTACACTTCAGGACATGCTACTCATAGGAAATTTCTTTGTACCTTGATGATATTTATCAATACACTGCTGAATACTTCTTATTGGTCTCCCATGCTTGTATAAGTGCTTTCATGCATTTTGGGAAACTGTCATTATTATAGTACTTTAAACTATTTTTTGTCAGTTTAATTTTTTACCATATTATGTTTAATGTTACAGGTACTTAGAAGCGAAGGAAAAAAGCAATAAGTCGAGCTACCTCAAATCAGTTCTTCAGCCACCAGTGAGTGCTGTGCGGGAGCAGGTCCAGACACTCTGGAGTCACACTGAGTCTGTCAAAAATAGTGTACTGGATAACTACCATGAGTTAGAAGACAGGAGTTCATGTTAGTTATATCAAAATATTTTTAGAATCACTGATAAATAAGTTAAATTATATATCTCATTCATTCATATTGAAATAAGGTTAAATTTGCTTGCAAATAATATAAACCATGGTTTATATAAGGACAAAGTTGTGTGTTGGCATTAATTAATTAATTAATTTATTATCATTACACCTATCATTACAGGGAATACCTAATGCGATAGAGTGGCAGTTTTAACTTACTAACTAATTACAAAACACATTACAATAACAGACATTAATTACAACTGTAACATAATTAAAAATAATTATACTTATAAATAATTTCAGGGATAGTTCAATATTTAAGGGAGGAAGAAAATAAGGATGTGAGGTATGGCGCCGTGGGGATGGGTGGATTGACAGGGTTCATTTTTGGTCTCAGAGGTGGTATCATAAGAGTAAGTATATTTCATCTCATTGAAGCTACTTTAATTATTTATTAATTAGTCGTCTCATTAATTGGTCTCTAGCAACTAACATGATCTTTGCATTACAGAAGTTAGAAGTTAACCCAATTGATTGTGTGTGGCATATATGTATATGAAAGATTTTTTAACTAGTTAATTACTATGTACTTGAAAAGCAAAGTTAGGAGCCCAGGAAACTTATTTCTGTAATTTATCATAGTAAAATTTCACTGATTTGTAGTATATTAATGCATTATTTGATTATTTTCAGCGGTTGTTCTATGCCAGTGTGGGTACAACAATAATGGGCTCAATATGCTTCCCTGAGGAAACCAAGCAATTAGCTAAGACTAATGGTGCTCTAGCAAAGCAGTACATCAATATTGCATACAACTTCCTTTATGGAGGTAAGTCTTTGTTTGAACCACTCATATTTATTTTGTAGACACTAGAATTGACATGAAAAGAGATAATAAAAAATGACAATGTCTTCCAGAAGGCCTGTATATTGTCTGATAATATAAAAGGTGCAAACTTAATTCATACCACTTTATTAATGTGGACTATAGAATAAGGGCAATCATGTTATAATGAAATAAAAACAAATTTAAAATTTTACAAGTTTTATTAAATGCCTTTTATTAGAGTCTGAAAGGGATATAGCAGATAAATTTATTTATAAATTATAGCATAACACCCCAAACACATTCAGGTTATTTATTATAGAAGGTTTATTTTGATGTTTTAGTAAAACCAGGAGACCCACAACTTGAGGTAAAATTTCCTGAGTTGTCCTTCCCAAAAGACTTCTCAGAATTTGTCGACTTGACAGTATCTTTAGCTTCCTCGGTCAAACAGGCAGTGATGCCACCACCATCGAAAGAGGAGATTGATGCTAAAGCCAACAAATAAGATTAGGTACACATTTGTGGTCAATGCATGGGTGCATAATTCAGTTTATGTTATTTTTTATTTTGTGCATATTGTTCTCATTGTCTATTGGTTGCTTGATGGTTTTGGTTTGTTTTTTTACTTCTGCTGGTATTTTCTAGGAATTACACAATGCACATATTGTGCTTGCACTAATCCGTAACTATTGTTTGTCCATAATAATTATTATTATCCTGTGTTATTATATTGACATTTTTTTGCTAATATCTGGGTATGATGCTAATAACTGGCTTGTTTGGTTGTGCTTGTGATATATAAGAATATAGAATACTAAGAAATACCTAATATTATGTACATACTTCACAATATTGACTAACAGATACATTTGTTGCTAGGGTAGCACCCTATTTGTAAAATCCATTTTTTATTTTGCTTGATGAAATGCAGAAATACAAGAATTGTATAACAATAGGTTATTAAAATGTTACCTTAATTTTTCAGACTTTGGTGCCTAATTTGAGCAGTTCCATCGAAGTAAGTTAAAACTCTATTTAAAATTAAGTACATAATATTAATAAATTTTCTAGGTATGAGAGTCCTTCAATTATAAAGCTCAGACCAATTTTTTCTGCTGAAAGATAGAGGAAGCTATTTAAGTTCGATTTATCTTCAAGCTTCCCATATGTATCAAACCAACCACAGGAATATAGATGATAGTTATTTTGGAAGGTTTAGAATACATACTAAACCCGATCTCACAGACCAAGGTGAGGCGAACGAATCTGACCACCCTTCTTGATCAAAGAGTAATTAAACACTACTTCTTGATGCGTACGGATCATAATGTCGATAAGGACTGCCGAGAATATCGGTGCCTATTATTGTTCGTTTCGCCTTTCATCTTTTTATTTTAATTTGAAAAGAGTTGGAAAGATCTGTATCATCAAACTTTGAAGTTTAAAAGAATCTTACTGATGTATTTTTTATTTTTCAGGTCTTCAGAAAATTCAAAGAAAAATAATCCGGAATAGTGAAACATATTAGTAATTTATTTATTGTAATAAGTATGACACACTAAATAAATAGATTGTTAAAATAACAATATTTTATTTTCCATACATTACTACACAAGGCAATTTCACTTACAACTAGGCGAATATCATTTCTTCACGACGTTTCTTGGTGACGACAGTACCAGGCTTATGCTGGGCCTCTGGATGATTCATTAGTTCCGGCGGACATGTGGATACAGAACTCTGAAGAAGAACTTGCTTCAAGTCATAGAATAGAGCAGAATCTTCTTTAGTGACAAATGATATGGCTTTACCAGTCTTGCCCGCACGACCCGTACGTCCGATACGATGAGTATAATCCTCTATCGTCTTAGCCATATCATAGTTTATGACTATACTGACATCCTTGATGTCGATACCTCGACCAGCGACGTCAGTTGCCACGAGAATATCTTTGGAACCATTTTTGAGAGAAGCCAAAGCAAAGTCACGTTGCTCTTGCCCTTTACCACCATGCAATGTACAAGCATTGAAACCAAGTTTCTCCAAGCCCTTAGCCAGAACATCGGCACCTTTCTTTTGATTGACGAATATTATAATCGGCGGCTCGACGCCTCTCTGCAATATTTCTGTAAGCTTCCTGCGTTTTTCATTTTCGCCTATCATATAGACGACTTGTTCGGTCCTGTCTACTGGTTTACCAACAGATCCAATGTACACTATCGCAGGTCTTCGGAGGTAGCTTCTCGCCAATCGTTCAACTGCCGGTGGCATAGTTGCTGTAAACATCACAGTTTGTCTGTACTTCTTCTTGGTGTTATAATTTGCCAATAAAACGGAAGCGTCCTCGGCAGCATCCGAATCTGGTTTTATGTTGGACACTGGCATATATTCCAAAATTTTTTGGACATCTGGCTCAAAACCCATGTCTATCATACGATCAGCCTCGTCAAGAACCACATAAGTACATCGGTTTAGTACCAGGTATCTGTTCTCCAATACATCAATAAGACGACCTGGTGTAGCAATGACAATTTCACATCCCAATCTGAGTTTAAAGCCCTGTTCTTCCCTGGACAGACCTCCCACAACTACGACAGAAGTGATACCAAGAGGTATGCCGAATTTATTAGTTTCTTCCTCAATTTGCTGGGCCAACTCACGAGTTGGAGCTAGAATAATTGCATAGGGACCCTGATCAGCATCTTCCATACGTTCACTTTTTGGCAATGACTGAATCCAAGTCAGCAAAGGTATAAGGAAGGCCAGAGTTTTACCAGAACCAGTTTCGGCAACACCAATGATATCTCTATTTTGTAAACCAATAGGTATGGCCTGTCGTTGAATAGGTGTGGGGCTCTTATATCCAACTTTTGATATGATATCC
This sequence comes from Panoquina ocola ocola, assembly GCA_018249155.1. Lineage (NCBI taxonomy): Eukaryota > Metazoa > Arthropoda > Insecta > Lepidoptera > Hesperiidae > Panoquina > Panoquina ocola. The sequence goes on along the minus strand of DWKA01001811.1, from coordinate 3,633 downwards.
ATAATGTCATGATGAAAGCCAGCTTCCTTCCATGAACGGATAGGATTAGGAATTTTCCCACCCTTTATAGTGATGTTGTAATCTTCTCTGAAGATTCGCCAATCTCTTTCAGTCATTTCATCTTGATCCTTTTCTGACCAATGTCTATCATCCCATTTCTGCTTATCTTCCTTCTTTTTAACTTTCTTTAACCTTATCTTCTCTTGTTCTTTCTCAAGTTCAGTTCTCCTTTTTTCAAGCAGATTTCCATAGAATTTGCTATAATCTTTTTTCTGAGACTTAATATCAATGCCAGCAATATGGCCACGGCCAAAAAATTGGACTTGATGCCTCTCTTTATATAGTGAATTGTAGTCATTAGATGTGTCCTCTGAAGCATCCCAATCAAATACAAATTTTCTATCATTCAATCTTCTCACTCTACGTTTCTTTTTAATAATTCCCAAATAACGTGCTTTTATGGCCTCCTCTTCCCTTTCCTTGTCCTTACTCTTACTATAATCATCTATCTTATTAATTTTGTCTTCTCTCCTTTCAGCAGCAGATTTTCTCTCTTCATATTTACGTTCTCTTTCCCTTTCCCTTTCTCTTTCACGCTCACGTTCCCTTTCTCTTTCCCTCTCACGATCTTCTCTATATTTTTTCTCATCTTCTCTCTTTGATGTTCCTGTCAGGTCAATCGTTGTAACAGCAGGTCTTTCAATATTTGCTTTCATGGCTTCGACTTGTTCCTTGCGTCTCTCTAATGCTAATGCAGCTCTCTGCTCCTTAGTTAAGAATACGGGCTTACTCCTAGCCTCTTCTTCAGCTTTTTTCTTAGCCAAAAGTTCCTCTAAAGATAATGGTTCCCGCTTTACAGGCTTGGATTCATCTTTCTTATCCGACATCTCTTCTGCTTCTTTATCATCTTCTTTCCTACTTTTGCTTTTGTCTTTATCATCATGTCTTCTATCTTTATCTTTGCTTTCTTTACCATCACGCTTCTTAGGACTACGCGAGCGTCCACGTTCTTTCCTTGCGGGACTACGATCTTTCCTCGGGCTCCGAGGACGTTCATTGTCTTTCCTCGGGCTCCGAGAACGTTCACGTTCTTTCCGAGGGCTACGCGATCGGTCGCGTCTTTTAGCCTTTTCGCGATGAGAGTCTCGTTCTTCGTGGCGATCTCTCTCGCGTCTGTCTCTCGACCGGGAACGCCGCCGCTCGGGACTCCTATCCCGAGCCATGATAATTATTTAAATAAATCTTACTAAAACAACTAGGACATGTGTTTCTGTTTCAAAAAAGATAAATAGCTGAACCAAACCGCAATAATAAAAATGACTTCTAGCTATTTTGACATTTACAGATTTCACAGATATAAAGATATTATACTTGACGGACTGTAAGATTTGACCACAGATAAAATAGGCGAATACAGAGGCTGTAAACATTGTTTTGTGCACTACCGAAACTGATGTTCATGAGCGATGTTGATCATTTATTTTCAGATGGCTTACTTATTTAATAAGCCATTTATAAAGCAACTGAACATTTTAATTATAGATAGCTTGTCGTGAAATAAAATTAAACTGTTCGTATATTTTCTACACTGACGTCTTTGTCGAATATGTCAATAGTGTCAATGTCAATTTGTAAATGTTATCAATCATTTCAATTTCAAGTTTTCCGATATCTCCGGTTAGAAGTTTATTTTGTTGTGTTGTGTACTAACTATAAACATTAATATAAATATATATGAAACATTAAACAGTTTTTGAGCGGGGAAATCATAAATATTTTTATGTTTGAAATATTTTCTCATACAACTTAAATAATCAGTGCCTTAAAAATATGGGTACAACAAAGATTAAAATTGGGCTAACCTCAGCGTTAGCTCTTGGCTGCGCTGGTCTTACATATCTGGTGTGGAAGAGGAAGTATGCGATTCGGGAAGCCGCAAATGCATTTATTAATTTAAACATTGAAATTATTACAACTGAAGAACAATGCGATAATGTTGTGAAAGAACTGAAGAGGTTAGTTTATTACTGAACTATGTTATTAAAGTAACATGCTAACATGTATCGAACTGGCTTTTACCTATAGATAAGCGGTTACTTTATCTCTCAGTACATTTGCACGTTGTTGAGATTTTGTTGACACTTTAATTTAGTCTAATAAAAGTGTGGCATTATATTGTTCTCTTTAAAAACTTGTGATATGAAACTTTGATACATATTATTGCTTCTCAAACTATCTGTTTATTCAGATGATTTAGATTTAACTGGAAACATGTTTATAAATCTTATACAACTAAGAGAAGTAATATGATTTTAAAATGTTGCAATAGTTGTTATATTATTTGATACAGTGTGACTCATTTTACTAATAATTCAGTGTTTTCCTGTATGAGCACCTAATTTGGCTTATGATATATTTAGAAATAAGATACTAGTTACTTTTCTTTTGATTGAGAACTTGAAGTCTAATAGAAAAATAGAATAAGACATACCAAGTTTTGTATTTTTTAACTTTGTTGTCGAGTCAACAGTTAATTTGATATTTTAAATTAGAAAACTAACTGACCTTAATCTGTTTAAGATAAAATGAATGATTAGTGCACCAAGTATAACATTGAAATACAATATCTGATGTGTGATAGATGAATAGTGATCAATCAATATTTCATTTTACTATTTGTCACCCAGGAGATGTGCCCAACATAAAGCTATTGGGTTTGACTGTGAGTGGGTCACAGAACATGGAAAGAGACAGCCGGTGGCTTTGGTCCAGTTGTCCAGCTACGATGGCTACTGTGGCCTATTCCGGCTTAGCTTATTGAAGAATGTTCCACAGTCATTGAAGGTTAGTTAGGGATTTGACAATACCATTTAGTTAAGTTTTGTTTTCATGGTTATGTAGTACAGTAAAATAATTTTTACTGCCAATTTTATCTGGGTACATTTCCCATAATTTCTGGTATTTGATGTTGATGTGATCATGTTGATATAATTACATTGATATGTTGATATTCAATATAATTTCTTCATGGTCATCTGATTCTATTCTAATTCCATCAATATGTAAACATTATGAAAAGTAGTTCTTGTAAGTGACTTTATAGAAAGTAATCTTTGAAGCAACTCGACTGAATTTAAAAATTATTTCTCCAGTATTTTTGACTAAGTTTTTTTAATCTTAATTTTATTTGTGTGAAGCTAAGTTGAATTGCTTGTCTAATTAATGTTAAGAATAGATGTTTGCTCTAGGATCTACTAGAAGATGATAGCATTTACAAAGTAGGTGTGGCTCCTGCTGATGATGCAAAATACTTGGCCCAAGACTATTCTGTCTTCCTTCAATCAAGTTTGGACATCCGGTACTTGGCCCAGCTTTGTGGCCAGGACCCTGGGGGATTGGCTGCCCTCTCCAAAGCTATGTTGGGTGTAATCTTGGATAAAAGTTGGAGGGTAGGTATTACTTACCTGTGTATTACTTACTTCAAGATGACAAATAAGGCTTAGGACTAAATGGTGCAAGATTAGGAAAGGGCTATGTTGAGCCTGCATATTTAACGACTATTTGGTGGATGGAATATGGTCAAAAAATTGCACCAGGATTATAGATTCATGTAAGACCTTTCAGTTATAAAAT
>DWKA01001810.1:0-11660 GCA_018249155.1 Panoquina ocola ocola | reverse complement strand
TTCAAGTCGGTTTGCATGATCCTTTAAACCGATTTAAATCGGTTTGAAAAATTTTCAGATCGTAACATCACTAATTATGTTTACAAAGGTAATTAAATAACGGTCCCAGAGGACTACCTTGAGAGACTCGAAATAAAAACATCAAAAAAGTTGTTTATATAATGAAAAGTAATATGCTGAACAAAGCCATTAATAAAGTGGAATAAAAAATTACAAGAAAAATTTTTAAAAATATGTGAGACCTGCCAATTTTGAGATATTACTTTTCTAACGCTCGAAGAACTTTCAATTAGAAATGAAATAAAAAGATATAGTTTTGTGTAAACTTGTAAAGAGTTGGCAAGTAAAACGTTCTCTTTGTTTTTATGGTAGGAAGCGTACAAGTGCGACGGCATCCCGGACTGCAACGACGGCAGCGACGAGGCGGGCTGCCCGGCGCTGGCGCCGCACCAGTGCGCGCCCGACAAGCAGTTCCAGTGCGCCTCCTCCGGCATCTGCATCCCGCGCACCTGGTACTGCGACGGTACGTTACACCTCATCGTTTTGGAGATTATAATGTGGTGAACAATTGAGGTATAATAAAATTTACTGTTTTTATGTGACAGTAGCATATCGTACTATGTATAACAACGTATGCTTATGTTTATCATATGATAAAAGTAATGGACCAAGAAGATTACCTTGGGGGAACCGTTAACGTATTACATTAGAATTTAAGTTTACCTGCAACAAATACTTGAAGCGTGTTTATCGTGTGGTGTTGCAGGCACGCCGGACTGCGAGGACCTGTCGGACGAGCCGGCGGCGTGCGGCGCGGCGGCGTGCGGCGCGGGCCAGCACCGCTGCGCCAGCGGCCGCTGCATCTTCAAGGCCTACGTGTGCGACGGCCGCGACGACTGCGGCGACGGCTCCGACGAGAGCGTCGACCTTGCTTGCAAGCCGCCCGTTTTTAGGTACGTTTAATGTGCAGCTCGCACTCGTATTAATAGTTTATCGATTGAAAAAATTATAAGTGGTGATAAGAACCGACATTAATTTAGGTTATTGATTATTTTAGATGTCCCTCTGGTCAGTGGCCGTGCCCCGGGGTATCAGGCAAGTGCGTGAACATCACGCAGGTGTGCGACAGCAACCCCGACTGCCCCAACGGCGCCGACGAGGGCCCGGGCTGCGACTTCGCCGAGTGCGAGCACCGCACCGGGCTCTGCACCAACACCTGCAAGCAGACCCCCAGCGGCCCGCTGTGCCTGTGCCCCAGCGGCGAGGAGCTCGAGGCGGATGGCTTCACCTGCAAGGACATCGACGAGTGCAACCCTCCGGGGCTCTGCTCGCAGACCTGCACGAACACTAAGCGATCCTACTTCTGCGGGTGCGTCGAGGGGTACCAGCTGGCCGGCGACAAGCACTCGTGCAAGGCCAACAACCACTCCAGCGCCTTCCTGATCATCTCGAACCGCCACTCCATCCTCGTGGCGGACCTCAACGAGCAGGGCCTCGAGCGGGTGCCCATCAACGTGGAGAACGTGGTCGCGACCGCCTCCAACATGCACACCGGGACCATCTTCTGGTCCGACATGAAGCTGAAGAAGATCTCCCGCCTGGACCGCGGCAGCGAGCCGCAGGTCATCATCTCCACCGGGCTGGACCTGGTCGAGGGCCTGGCGTACGACTGGGTGGGAGGCAACATCTACTGGCTGGACAGCAAGCTCAACACGATCGAGGTGGCCAAGGAGGACGGCAGCGCGCGCACGGCTCTCATGAGTGGCAACATCACGCAGCCGCGCGGCATGTGCCTGGACCCGGCGCCGAACGCCAGGTGGCTGTTCTGGACCGACTGGGGCGAGAACCCGCGCATCGAGCGAGTCGGCATGGACGGAACGCAGCGCATGGCCATCATAACCACGAAGATCTACTGGCCGAACGGCTTGACCCTGGACACGGCGACCCAGCGGGTTTACTTCGCCGATTCGAAGCTGGACTTCATCGACTTCTGCTACTACAACGGGTCGGGGCGGCAGCAGGTGCTGGCCGGCAGCCACTACCTGCTGCACCCGCACTCGCTGACGCTGTTCGAGGAGACGCTGTACTGGACGGACCGGCAGCTGAACCGCGTGCTGTCGGCGCACAAGTTCCTGGGCACCAACCAGACCGTGGTGTCGCACCTCATCTCGCAGCCGCTGTCCATCCACGTGCACCACCCGTCGCTGCAGCCGCAGTACCCGTCGCCGTGCAAGAAGGACTCCTGCCAGCACCTCTGCTTGCTCAGCCCCAACACGTCGGTGGAATACACGTGCATGTGCAAGCCAGGATTTAAGCTTTTACCGGATGGAAAATGTATTGAAGGTAATCAATTGGTACAACATATTTGTTGCTATGTGGCTTGGCTTTTAGATAACGACTGGTAATACATTTTTTACCTTTCAGAGGAAACCTCCTACTTAATGATACTGAAGGGATCTCAAATCATCGACTTAGCGACAGACGGGTCCGGAAGAGCTGGCCAGTTGTCTCCCGTTGTTGGAATTCAAGGTAACCGAGAACATGACAGCCAAAAGATTTCGAGAGCTTTTTAAATTAAGAATTAGGCATTACACTTATGAAACTTTCAGGAGGAGTCCAGTTGGACTACGATCGCCAAGGCCACATGCTGTACTGGCTGCAGTCCATCTCCGGAGACAGCGACGACGAGAACTGCACGGTGTACAGCATGCCGTACGGAGGCGGCAACAAGGTGGAGTTCTTCGGGCAGGACACCGGCATCGTGGGGGCTCCGTCCTCCATCGCCTTCGACTGGCTCGGCCGCAACTTGTACCTGGCCAACCGCGTGGCCAGCAACATCGAGCTCATCCGGGTGGACGGCAAGGTCAAGTACAGGAGCATCGTGCTCGCCAACGACGGAAGCAAGTCGTCGGTCGCAAAGCCTAAAGGAATATGTTTGGATCCGACTGAGGGGTGAGGAATATCATATGTTTTTAAAAAGATGTAATTTCATAAGCAATTTAATACATTGTAATCTAATTATATGTATATATTTTTTTATTTTAGAAAAATATACTGGGCTGACGAAGGTGGATACGGAGTACCGGCCAAGATCGGCAAGGCGAACATGGACGGCTCCTATCCCGTCATCCTGGTCGACACCATCGAGCGGCCCGAGGCCGTGGCCATCGACATCGAGAAGAAGATCGTCTACTTCAGCACCCAGTACCCCGCGAGCATCAACAGTGTCAACACCGAGGGCAACGACCGCAAGACGATCCTCACCGAGGACAACGCCATATCCTACCCCAAGGTCATCGCCGTGCTGGACTCGAGGCTGTACGTCCTGGACCCTCGCCACGAGAAGATCATCAAGGCGGACCTTCCGAACGGGGACAACATCAAGGTTATAATGGATAACGAGAGCGATTTGAAATCGCTGACGATATTCCAGAAGAGAAAGATGATGCACCACCCCTGCTCCCAGAACAACGGCGGCTGCGAGCAGATCTGCATCCCCGGCGAGGGCGGCTCGCGGGTGTGCGCCTGCTCCGTCGGCTACCGGAAGGAGAACGAGGTCAACTGCGTGGCCTACAAGACGTTCGCCGTAGTGTCGCAGCTGGACCTCATCCGCGGCTACAGCCTGGATAGCAGCGCCGAGGCCATGGTGCCCGTCACCGGCCTGGGCCACCACATCCTGCACGTCGACGTACACTTCGCCGACAACTACATCTACTGGGTGGAGTTCAACAGGGGGCAGTGGAACGGGATCTTCCGCATCCGACCGAACGGCACCGAGCTGGAGCACGTCATCAAGGACGGCATCGGCAGCAACGGAATCCGCGGGCTGGCGGTGGACTGGGTCGCCGGCAACCTGTACTTCACGAACGTCTTCCCGCATGAAAATTACGTGGAGATGAGTTGGCTCGACGGCTCCAATAGGAAAGTTCTCGTGAAGACGACCATGGACGCACCGAGGGAGTTGGCTGTCAATCCTCTCAAGAGGCTGCTGTACTGGATAGACTACGGCCAGTATCCTCGCATCGGAAAGGCTTACCTCGACGGAAGCAACTGGCAGACGGTAGTCAGCTCCGGAATTTCCAACCCTAGGGATCTCACGATAGATATGCTGACTCACGACGTCTACTGGGTCGACTCCAAGCTGGATCAGATTCAGAAAATATCGTACAACGGCGGAAACAGACAACTCATTCGATCCAACCTTCCCAACCCGATGGGGATCGCTATTCACACCGGTAGCGTGTACTGGGTGGATCGGAATCTACAGACCATATACAAGGCTTCGAAGCTACCCGGAAACATGTCGATGCCGGAGAAGATGCGAACGAACCTGCCGAAGCTCAGGGACATCGTAATATTCGACGTGAACAACCAGCCCACCGACGACAACAACCCGTGCCGCAAGCTGGGCAACGGCGGCTGCGACCAGCTCTGCTTCAGCTACCCTCCGGAGGCGAACAAGCCCTACACCCACAAGTGCGAGTGTGCCACGGGGCAAATATCGGCTAGCAACCCGAAGAAGTGCGACGTCGTCGACGAGTATCTCGTCTTTACGACCAGGACCGAGATTCGCGCCGTCAACTTGGACCCCAAGTCGACGGGGGTTCCGTTCAAGCCCATCGGAAACCTGACCAACGTCGTCGGCGTCGAGTTCGATTACGCCGATAACAGATTATTCTTCACTCAAATTCGGCCGTGGGCTAGGATAGCCTGGATGTCCGTCAACAATCCGGACGCATCTAATATCCAAAATATCATTAATAAGAACATCAACCCCGAGGGTATCTCGTACGATTGGACGCAGAGAAAAATCTACTGGACGGACAGCTCCAACAATTCAATCTATGCCATGAACCTCGACGGAACCGAGATGGTCATGATCGCCCGAGTGGAGCGTCCCCGGGCCATCGTCGTCGATCCCTGTAACGGCACGCTGTACTACACCGATTGGGGCCGCTTCGGAACGTCCGGAAAAATATACAGAACTACGATGGCGGGATCACTGAAGAAGGCATTCATAGACAAGGACCTCTCGCAGCCTAGTGGGCTCACCATAGACTTCGACGAAAACATGCTCTACTGGACCGATGCTGTGCGGGAGAAAATCGAACGGTGCAAGTTGGACGGTACGGGCCGGGAGGTCCTAATATCCGCCACGATCTACCCGTTCGCCATAACGGTGTTCGGAAATTACATATACTGGACCGACCTGCAGCTGCGCGGAGTGTACCGAGCCGAGAAGCACACGGGCGCCAACATGATCGAAATGGTGAAGAGGCTGGAGGACTCCCCGCGAGACATCCACGTCTACAGCACCAGTCGACAGAAGTGCCAGAAGAACCCCTGCAACATCAGCAACGGAGGTTGCGCCCAGAGCTGCCACCCGGCGCCGAACAACTCGGTCGAGTGCAAGTGCGACGACAGCACGAAGCTGGTGAACGAGGGACGAATGTGCGTGGCCAAGAACATCACCTGCGACCCCAGCAAGTTCTTCTGCGCGAACGGCAAGTGCATCAGCCGCATGTGGTCCTGCGACGGAGACGACGACTGCGGCGACAACTCCGACGAGGACAAGAACTACTGCGCCTATCACTCCTGCTCCCCGAACGAGTTCCGCTGCAACAACGGCAGGTGCATATTCAAGTCGTGGAAGTGCGACCACGAGAACGACTGCAAGGACGGCTCCGACGAGGAGGGCTGCGTGTACGCGCCGTGCGAGGAGGGCGAGTTCACCTGCCTCAACTCCCGCTGCATCGCCATGTCGCAGGTCTGCAACGGCATCAACGACTGCAAGGACAACGTCACGTCCGACGAGACCCACGAGCGCTGCCCGAGGAACACCACGTGTCCGGCGAACCACCTCAAGTGCGAGAAGACCAACATCTGCGTGGAGTCCTACTGGCTCTGCGACGGCGACAACGACTGCGGCGACAACTCCGACGAGGACCCCCTACACTGCGCGCAGCGAACCTGCCCGCAGAACAGCTTCCGATGCCCCAACCACCGCTGCATCCCGGCCACCTGGTACTGCGACGGTGACGACGACTGCGGCGACGGGGCTGACGAGCCGCCGGAGTACTGTCGCTCGGAGGGCCGGACCTGCTTCGGGGACCTGTTCACCTGCGACAACGGAAACTGCATCCCGAGGATCTACATCTGTGACGGTGACAACGACTGCCTCGACAACAGCGACGAGGACAACCGCCACCAGTGCAACGAGAGGAAGTGCGACGCCGAAACCGAGTACACTTGCGCCGAAAATAAGCTGTGGGGACGGGCGCAGTGCATTCCCAAGAAGTGGATCTGCGACGGAGACCCAGACTGCATCGACGGGGCCGACGAGAACACCACGATCCATCACTGCTCCACCCCGACGCCCTGCTCCGAGGATCAGTTCCAGTGCAAGAACGGAAGGTGCATCAACGTGGGATGGGTGTGCGACCACGACAACGACTGCGGGGACGGCTCCGACGAGGGCAAGCAGTGCAACACCCAGTATAAGCAGTGCACGGACCAGGAGTTCAAGTGCCAGAACTTCAAGTGCATAAGGAACCACTTCAGGTGTGACGGCGAGGACGACTGCGGCGACCACTCGGACGAGGTGGACTGCGCGAAGCACAACAAGACGTGCCCCGCCGGCCAGTTCAAGTGCAACAACGACCAGTGCATCGACAACCGGCTGGTCTGCAACAAGGTGTCCGACTGCTCCGACGACTCCGACGAGCCCGCGCACTGCAACGTGGACGAGTGCGCCAAGCTGGAGATCAACCAGTGCGGCCACAAGTGCGTGGACACGTTGACCGGCTACTACTGCGACTGCAACCAAGGGTATAAACTGCTCAGCGATGGCAAGGCCTGTGCCGACATCGACGAGTGCGTCGAGACCCCCGGCGTGTGCTCGCAGTACTGCTCCAACACGCCCGGCTCCTACTACTGCAAGTGCAACGAACAGTACTACGAGCGGGAGCGCGACGAGCACACCTGCAAGCGCAAGGACAACATCACGGCCTGGGTTATCTTCACCAACAAGTACTACGTCCGAAACATGTCCACCGACGCCAGCCTCTACAACTTGGTTCACCAGGACCTCATGAACGTTGTAGCGATCGACTTCGACGTCAAGGAGCAGAAGATGTACTTCGCCGACGTGTCCGCTAAGACCATATATCGATCGGACTACTCCGATCCGAACCCGACCAAGGAGGTGGTCGTTCGACACGACTCTCACGGGCTCGAGGGCATCGCGGTCGACTGGATCGGAAGGAAGCTCTACTGGCTGGACCGACACTCGAAAAATCTGGACGTCTCCGAGCTGGACGGCACCAGAAGGAAGACCTTGAAGACGGGCATCGCCGACCCCCGAGCCATAGTCGTGCATCCGGGAACCGGTTACCTGTATTACACCTCTTGGCACCTTCAGGCCTACATCGGTAAGATAGGCATGGACGGGTCGAACTTCACTACGATCCTAAACTGGGAGGACGACATCGCCTGGCCGAACGCCCTGACCATCGATTACTTCACGGACAGGATCTACTGGGCCGACGCTCACCTGGACTACATCGGTTCGGCCGACCTGGAGGGCAAGCACCGCCACGTTGTGCTGTCGGGTAGCAAGGTACCGCACGTGTTCGCTCTGAGCTTATTCGACGATGAGATCTACTGGACCGACTGGAATCTGAAGGCCATAAGCAAGGCGAACAAACATTCCGGAGAGAATCTGGTGACCCTCAGAAATACCACCCACCGACCGTACGACATTCACGTGGTTCACCCCCTGAGACAGCTCCCGTACCCCAACCCGTGCGGCACCAACAACGGAGGATGCTCTCATCTGTGCCTCGTCGCACCGCCGCACGAGTCCAGCTACCTGAACATAGAGGGCTACGGCGAGGAGGGCGCCACGACCTACAAGTGCGCCTGCCCCAACCAGTTCTATCTCGCGCGCGACATGAAGACCTGCATCGCCAACTGCACCGACGGCCAGCACAGATGCAACGGGCGCGACGAGAAGTGCATACCCTGGTTCTGGAAGTGCGACGGCGAGAAGGACTGCATGGACGGCTCCGACGAGCCCGACACGTGCCCCGTGCGGCACTGCCGCGCCGGCTCCTTCCAGTGCAAGAACACCAACTGCACGCCCGCCGCCACCATCTGCGACGGCACCGACGACTGCGGCGACGGCAGTGACGAGGCGCAGTGCGCGCACGAGTGCCCGCTGCTGGAGTTCAAGTGCAAGTCGAGCGGCCGCTGCATCCTCGACAGCTGGAAGTGCGACGGCGACACCGACTGCAAGGACAACAGCGACGAGGACCCGGCCATGTGCCACAGCCGGCCCTGCAACCCCGACACCGAGTTCTCCTGCAAGAACGGCCGCTGCATCCCCAAGCTGTGGATGTGCGACTTCGACAACGACTGCGGCGACGACTCGGACGAGCCCGCGTACATGTGCCGACAGAGGAACTGCACGACCGGCTGGCGGCGCTGCCCCGGCCAGTCCAACTACCGCTGCATCCCCAAGTGGCTGTTCTGCGATGGCAAGGACGACTGCCGCGACGGCTCGGACGAGCTGCCGGAGAACTGCCCGACGTGCAACGGCGACGCGGACTTCACCTGTGAGAACAAGCGCTGCATCCCCAAGCAGTGGCTGTGCGACTTCACCGACGACTGCGGCGACGGCAGCGACGAGGCGGAGGCCGTGTGCCAGCACAGGTACCGCGAGTGCTCCGAGTCGGAGTTCAAGTGCGGCAACGGGAAGTGCATCTCGTCGCGCTGGCGCTGCGACCACGAGGACGACTGCGGCGACAACACGGACGAGCTGGACTGCGGCGGCTTCAAGTGCAAGAACGGCACCTTCCAGTGCAAGTCCGGCCACTGCATCGCGGCCTATTTCCGCTGCGACGGCGACCGCGACTGCCGCGACCTATCCGACGAGATCGGCTGCCCGCCGCGCTTCCCCGGCGGCAGATACTGTCCAGAGAGCAGGTGAGCTTCCTTCTAATATACAACTTTCTAATTCCCTCGTTATAATAACAACGAAACTAATTTAAAGCACTCTCAAGTTGCCTGAGATAACAAAATTATGAGGATGATTTCTCAATTGAATTCGTTTTCAGATTCCAATGCGCGAACAACTTGTGCGTGTCTCAGTCGGACCTGTGCGACGGCACGGACGACTGCGGCGACGGCTCGGACGAGGCCAGCTCCATCTGCACCAACTTCAACTGCGACACGCTGCGCCGCTTCCACTGCGACAACCATCGCTGCGTGCCCAGGTACACGTCAATGCATCGCTAGTGGAGATACGATTTAATACTAAAAATACTGATACAGTAAAAACAAAACAGACGCACACAACTATTACTACACTAATATAATTTTGTATAGTCGACTAGAGATTAGAGACTACATAATGCACCGTCCCCACAACAGATACCAAGTGTGCGACGGCGTGGACAACTGCGGCGACGGGTCGGACGAGAACAACATGACGCTGTGCGCGGCGCGCGCGCGGCCCTGCGACCCGCTGACCCAGTTCCAGTGCGCCAACCGCCAGTGCGTGCCGCGCGCGCGCCTCTGCGACCTGGCCGACGACTGCGGCGACGCCAGCGACGAGCGCGGCTGCCACCACACCATGACCTGCTCGCCGCACGACAAGGGTAACCTTACGTCATATTCCCAATCTCCAATCTACGTACCAATTATTTCCATAATTATACAAAAATAAACCTTACGTAATGATCGTCCCAGGCGGCTGCGAGCACTTCTGCACCAACCTGACGTTCGCGGGCGGCGTGGGGCTGGGCGCGGCGGCCAGCGCGGGCGCGGGCGGCTACATCTGCACGTGCTTCCAGGGCTGGATCATCTCGCCCGCCGACTCCAAGAAGTGCGTGGACGTGGACGAATGCGCGGCCGGCACGCACCACTGCGCGCACGTCTGCAACAACCTCAACGGCAGCTTCTCCTGCAGCTGTCGCGAAGGCTTCAAGTCAGTTCCTCGCACTTATTTCACTCTAATATCTTATATTATTTAATAAGCGTTTAAATTATACTATTTATTTTATATAAATTATGTACAATAATCTTCAAGTAAAAAATCTGAGTTACTTTATCGAACATATAGCTTACGGATTACAGGAAAACTTTTAGCCATAATTTAGTGAACTAAATCGAATCTCATTTGTTACAGATTGGCTGACAATTTATCGGGCGTTTGCAAGGCGCTGGAGGGAGACGTGGTTCTGATGTTCGCCAACGGGCCGGAGATCCACGCGTTCGTGCAGGAGAAGAACGAGGAGTTCGACGTCATCACCGCGGAGAAGAGGATCGAGGCCATGGACTACGACCCCAAGCAGGAGATGGTCTTCTGGGCCGACAGCTACGACAAGACCATCAAGCGCTCGTACATGATCGACGCCGTCGACGGGCAGGTGAAGAGCGGCTTCGCGCAGGACCTCAACATGAAGGGCAGCGCGAAGCCCACGGCCATCGCCGTGGACTACATCGGCGACAACCTGTACTGGACCGAGGCGGACCGCACGGGCTCCAAGCCGCGCGGCCGCGTCATGGTGGCGCGCACGGACGGCCGCTACCGCCGCGCGCTCGTGTCGGCCGGCATCGAGAGCCCCACGTCGCTGGCGCTCGACCCGCAGATGGGCAAGATGTTCTGGGCCGACGCCGGCTCCGCGCCGAAGATCGAGACCGCCTGGATGGACGGCTCCAAGCGGCGCCCCATCGTCACCGAGAACGTGCGACACCCGGCCGGGCTCGCCATTGACCACGCGATGGACCACGCCATCTACTGGGCGGACACCAAGCTGAACACGATCGAGATGATGCGCCACGACGGCTCCGGCCGGAAGGTGATCCTGAAGGGCGACCTGCTGAAGCACCCGCTGTCGCTGGACGTGTTCGAGTCGTCGCTGTACTGGGTGACGCGCGACACCGGCGAGCTGGTGCGCCAGGACAAGTTCGGCCGCGGGGTACCGTTCGTCATATCGAAGGATCTAGTCAACCCCTCCGCCGTTAAAGGTCAGTTCGGCTCGTCCTTATCGCTATCGTAAATCTTATTCAGTAATTCGCCCATGATAGTTTCCATGCAAGCTGTCAGTAGGCAGTCCTTATAAATGTTAAATGAGCAATGTAATGTTGTGTGCGCAGTGTGGCACCCGCTGCGGTACAACGCGAGCGCGGCGGCGCGGTCGGCGTGCGCGCGCTCGGCGTGCTCGCACCTGTGCCTGGGCGTGCCAGGCGGCCGGCGCTGCGCCTGCCCCGACCTCGTGCAGCCGCCCAAGCGCGCGCAGGACCTCACCTGCGATGCCGGTACGTACAGAGATAATGCTTTCATGTTATATCTTGTACTTTACGTAAGCGGTTGACCTAGCTGGTATCATGACAAGTTAACAAGGCCTTTTTTTTAATTCTTGTTTTGAATATCTCTACTGTCGAGGAGTGCTGGTACTTCGCGAGTTTGCAGAAGCAGACTTCTATGATAGAGTAAATCTTTAGCTCAACAGGGAAGGATGTACTCGCATGGTCCTTCGAGCCATCTCCAATTAATTAACAAAATGATTATACATATTACAATTTGCTTGTTAATTCTAGCGATCGAGCCGGAGCGGCCGTTGCCGCGCATCTGCCGCTGCGAGAACGGCGGGCGC
>DWKA01001809.1:0-11663 GCA_018249155.1 Panoquina ocola ocola | reverse complement strand
TCTTACTATTCAACGATTCGAGTGTTTCCGGTAATACGACAATTAACGAAAATCTGCATGCGCATTATTAATTTGGGTGAACTGTACAAACAGTATTTTGAATAGTACTTATACTGACATGTCACTTGAATAGCCTTGTCTATCCATCAACAATACATCACATACTAAGGAGCGGCATCTACTAAACTATCCACGCACGGCACGCAGCGTTTGTTAGTATTAGAGCGGTTTCAGACTAGCGTTTTTGGTCGTTTCAGCATACGCGCTTACACGCGCGTCGATAAACCGGACGCGCGTATACTGGCATACTTCAATGACGTCTGTCAGCGGCTCGCGTTTATACGCGCGTCAACGCTCGTACACAACGAGCTTATACGCGCGTAAAAAAACGCTTGTTTAAAACCGCCGTAAGAAGAGACAGATAGATGAGCAGAAGTCGTTTTTTACCTACAGATCCAATCCCGATCCCCTCGGTACCTAAAAACGACTTCTGCGTGTCTATCTGTTGTTTTTACGGCTTGCCAAGGTGCTTGGCCAAAACTATATATGTATGTATATATTATAGTGTCTTTGCGGCCCACGCCAGTGGAGCCTTCGCTATGATAGCGGTTCCGAAGGGCAATTGCTCCTCCGAGTAAGTAAAAAGGTGATCCTTAAGGCCCGTACCCCCCTCGCCAAGCCCGCAGAGAACGCGGCGGCGAAAGAAAAACTAACTGGAAACTAGTGTCTTTGTAGAATACTTGCAGTCGAAGCAGACTTCGTTTTTGAATTTTTTTTGTCTACCAATCCACACTTGGCCAGCGTGGACTTTGGCCTGTACCCCTCACATTGTGAGAGGAGACCCGAGCCCAGCAGTGGGAAAATTAGGGTTGCAATAATGACGATGATTATTTGTATACAAACGTAATGATATATTTTATTATTTTAAATGAAATAAGATGTAAAATAACGAGACCCGTATGTTTTGTTCTTACCGAATTATGATGTTTTCATTTACAGTTATTACTTTGAAATTACGTTACTTTTGTGACGTAACATGATTTTACCTTTGCATCGACTATAAAAACTGAAACATAACATAAGGTCGTTATTGTCTATGCCGCCAATGGCATCTTTTGCATGGAAACCTTATTATATTCGCCTCTTTTGTTTTAAGACCTTAGTTTTCTGAATTACCACTCATTTTATTCAGAAAATGAAATTAAAAGTGAATGTTACGTCATCTACATTAGTGAGAGTAAACTAAAACGTGCGTACTGTTCCTTTGTGATTTTAGTAAACAGATGTATTCATAGATGGCGCGCATTCCCAAAAGTGGAAATCTGAATACGGAAATAAACTCCCATACCTCAGGATTCCGAGATAAAATGTTTTACATCAATAATAAAGGCCATGTTTCTGAGTATCCAATAATAACATAAAGTATTACCACACCTATGTATTATGGAGTGATTCAATACACATCCTCTTGGACAATTTATTTTTGCAACAATTTTTTTTATTAACTGGTAAATGTTTTTGTTGTTTATCTGAAGATTCTATTTTAAGATTTGCAATGTTTAGTTTTCTATATGCATCTACGAATCTTATTTATTACAGTAACAGCAAACTCTACTTTCATAATCATATTACAAGAATTAAAAAAGTAGAAGACGTATATGATGTTCTAATCATTGGTTATTTATGGCGATTTTATATGTAATTATTGTTTTCAAAGCAATATTTATTTCTAATAAAACATCATAATTATATAATGTGATGTATTTTATTACAGATCCTGCATACTTCCCTGGCCGGTGTGCAGAAGTGGTACTACGCGGAAATGTTATAGGAAAAATCGGAGTCCTACACCCTAATGTGTTGACTGCTTTTGAACTGACAAACCCTTGTTCAGCAGTTGAATTTGACTTGGAGCCTTGTATGTAAATATTACAAATGTTATTTATTAAATAATAATAATTTTAAGCCAACATTGTCTTATCATTCAATCATGTAATATTATTACATTTATCCTTATCGATAATAAGAGACAGATAGAGATATATTTTAGCTTATGATGATTAATGAGATTCTTCACTTCCTCATTTATAGATAATGTGTAATGAATATTGATTTGCTTATTCCTATACACTAAAGCAGTGGTCGGCATCCTTCTGGAAGGCAAGAAAAAAGAAGTACCAAAATAAACTATAAGCGGGCCGCAATGTAGCAAAATAAACCATAGGCGGGCCGCAAGGTAGCAAAATATACAATAGGCAGTATTAATCATAGAACTTTTTGAACATTCAATGTAATAAAAACGAATTAATCAAGTGGCCCGCGAGCTAAATGTGGCCCAGGCGCCATGCATTGCCAACTGCTGCACTAAAGTAATAATAATAGTGTTTTATCAAAGAACCTTTATCTAAAATATATGCATACCCATGTAAGCATATATGTACCTACATAACATACTATTATGAAACAACAATAGGTTTTTGTAATGTTAGTAATGAAAATTCAAAGTTTTTTAAATACACTTTATTGTCTATGGTAATAAACATCACAAACAAATGTAACAACTATAAAATCACCTGGTATTATTTATGGTATACATATTGTATAAGTAGTACTAGCTATTTATCTTACCTCGCAACATCTCACAATATACCTTTAGGCAATCAGTAGGTAAAGCTTACAAATCCATTTCTAGCACAATTTTTTAAATAAAATATATACATACAACTATATTGTAGTAGGTTACAATATCTTAGTAATAATACTAACTTATATTCGGGACTAAATAAATACTTAATACTTGTGGTATATGTTCATAGTTAGATAATATTGTATGTTAGTGGGTCAATCAACAATATATGTCCTAATTCGATTGGTTTAATTTATAAGGCACACTTTAATTGACTACTTTAAAATGGATATACCAGAAATTGCATCACAAAAATATATCACTCTGCACTTGTGACTTTAGAATTCCATTAAATATCTTACAAATATCATTTACAAATGTAACTTATTAGTTCACCAAACAAACCTACTAACTAAATTGATGACCACATACATTGACAAACACTTCAATTAATTAAACATACATAAAGAAACCTATACAATAAATTTATATACTGTTATTGAATTACACATAAATTAAATGTAACATTATGCAAAGTTTTATTTGAAAAACTGATCATTACCCAGTTTTAAATGATACAAGATAAAATGATAAATGTAATTTTTATGTGGAATAAATTATTACTGTATTAAATATAGTTGAAACATGGACGGATATCTAAACTGTTTAAATGTTCATTGAGTTTCAATCTAAAAGCAGTTCAATCTTGAACAATCTTTCCAGCTCTGATCTTTTGAAGTCAGAAGCAACGACAAAGGGACAATGATAGAATGAGAGCTCCTTAAGATTTGGTGCGGTAGTTTTAATGACATTAGCAACTTGCATCGTGATGTGTACGCATCGTGAGAGGCTAAGGTACGTGAGATGCTGGAATATATTATTCGAAAAATATGCAATTAAAGCTGTTGTGGAAAAATATGCATGGCGCAGTTTCAGTGATCGTAAATTTTTCAACCTGTATAGGTGTAGAAGACTGGAATCAAAAAGATTCTTACAGGTCATGATATGCAGAACTTGTAAGCCTTTGCAGTTGGATATTGAACAAATTATATCATCGTTCAATGTATCACCATATATGTGTAAGGCTCTTAATGTGGACTGCTTCATCTGTAGTAGAGATTCTAGAAAATCGGCAGGTATATTCTTCATCTTCTCCATATTAATACTGACTAAGTTCACACATTGAATCATGCTGTATAGGCTGCTATGGGTGAGAGCAAAGTTTGACAGGATCAGAGTTTCCAAGTACTTTAATTTCTCAAATGGCAAATGATACACAAAGTTACCATTGGTGTTTTCAGCACCATGAGCGATAAGCGAGTTTCGGAAACTCAAAAATTTCAAATTAGGCCAATTACCCAAGTCATCGAATATACAACTATCCACATAAGATATGCTAATTTCTAAATGAGTCAAGTTTGGACAGTAATTTATTAAGGATGTTCTGATTTGAGAATACAATTTAAAATACTGTAATTTCACATGTTTTAAATACTTAGCCACAAAAGGCACTATGTTATCTCTTACCCTGATGTAATTCTTCATGGAGACTATTAGGCGGGTGTTGTCCCAGACGCAGGGGGTCAGACAAAGCTCTTGCCATCGTACGCAAACATTAGCCACTGCCAGTAGTGATTCAAAATCAATCATAGAGAATATGTATATCAATAATTCATTTGGCAGATCATTTATAGCTAGTGTATGTGCACATAACTGAACATCTGTCATCTCGAGGTGCACCATCCTTGGAAATGGTAGTCCTGTGGAAGTTTATAGTAATATTTTAACACGTACCTGTCTGTATAAGTAATACCGATGCACAATTTTTTTTGTAACGAAAATTTAACATTGTTAACCCGTTCTTTGAATACTACAAACTAAGTACAGCACAACAAAGCCCATGATAATTAGATTTTAAGATGACAAACATAAACAGAAACGAAGTCTATTAATTTATTTCCTTAACGATTAATTAAAAATCAGATGTGAGGCAATAAAGCACAACATACCTCCGGATTACCTTGCTTCCTATTCGAGAATATTTTACGGTTTGCTTTATTATAATCATAATTTATGTAAACTTTGCTTGTAGCTACGTTCACAATGTAAATAAATACTTCAAAAAATAATACTTCTCTTCTGAGATTGAATTCTTCATTCTAAACGATTAGAATTATTTTTTTAACGAAATAATAAAAATAACTTTCATCTTTGACTTTGATGCTATTTTTGTATGACGTTCACAGAAGTTGACTGACGTGAAGTATCTCAATCGTATGTTCGGTGAGTGACAGACCTTTGACGTTTACGCACGTTCCATTCTACACTTTTATTGAAGTACGTAATAACACTTCGGTACAATCTTCATTTCATTCACTGAATTTGTTTATTTTCGTAATATTTTAAATAAATAATTTGAAATTGATATAAAGGTTTTAAAATTAGCATAATTTTTAAGATTAACAACAATCTAGTGAAATCAGTGATCTGAGGACATTAGGCAGGTGTAGTAAACATTTTAAACTTGAATATACTTTATTACACTTATTAGTTACATCTTAGAACTAATATCAGAAAACGGGCGGTAGATACGTTGCTGCAGGCGTCGCCACAGGTCCTTGGTTTGTTCTTTGATTACCTGAAGACTCGATTGGAGGTAAATATTGTTGTGTAGAAACAGTCGGCTGATTTGAAAATGGGGTAGGTTGATTGGGCCTTAAATAACGTCTACTAAGATTGGCTGGAGGTGCCGCTGCATTCGTTGAGGTTTGAGTAACCAATATCTGCTGGTTTGATGTAACTTGAGTTGACGGGGGTATGTAGGAGTCAGCTGGTTTTATTGGCGCTGTATTCGTTGCGGTTTGAGTAACCACCGTTTGTCTGTTTGAGGAAACTGTCCTAGACGGTGGTATGTAAGAGTCAGCTGGTTTTACTGGCGCTGTATTCGTTACAGTTTGGGTAACCACTTGTCGGTTTGAGGAAACTGTATTAGACGGTGGTATGTAGGAGTCTGCTGGTCTTACTGGCGCTGTATTCGTTACAATTTGAGTAACCATTTGTCGGTTTGAGGAAACTGTATTAGACGGTGGTATGTATGATTCTGCTGGTTTTACTTGCGCTGTATTAGTTACAGTTTGAGTAGTAGACGGGGGTATATAAGATTCTGCTGGTTTTATTGGCGCTGTATTCGTTGCAGTTTGGGTAACCACAGTTTGCTGGTTTGAGGAAACTTGAGTAGACGGGGGTATGTAAGAATCTGCTGGTTTTGTTATAACCGTGCCCGTCTGCGCTTCATTAATTGTAACAACTGTGTTTTGACCAGCGCTTGGAGGTAAATACCGAGGGGCACTCGTCGATACGTCTCTAGTTGTTGAGCCAGTATTAGTTACTGTGGGTCTGCCATCGCCGTAGCCGGAGCTAACGCCGCCCTGTGTTCCAGCACTACTTTGATAGCCAGTATTCGCTGTGTTTTGGGTTTGAGTTACAGTTGAGCCTGTATTAGACACCGTTGGTCTGCCATCGCCGTAACCAGAGCTAACATCGCCCTGTGTTCCCGCAGTACTTTGATATCCAGTACTAACTGTATTTTGAGTTTGAGTTACAGTTGAGCCTGTATTAGATACTGCAGGTCTTCCGTCGCCATATCCCGAGCTAACGTCGCCCTGTGTTCCAGTTGCAGTACTTTGATAGCCAGTGTTTCCTGTGTTTTGAGTTTGAGTTACAGTTGAGCCTGTATTAGATACTGTTGGTCTACCATCGCCATAGCCGGAGCTAACGCCGCCCTGTGTACCAGCAGTACTTTGATATCCAGTATTAACTGTGTTTTGAGTTACAGTTGAGCCTGTATTAGATACTACAGGTCTGCCATCGCCATATCCCGAGCTAACGCCGCCCTGTGTTCCAGTCACAGTACTTTGATAACCAGTATTTGCTGTGTTTTGAGTTTGAGTTACAGTTGAGCCTGTATTAGATACTGTTGGTCTACCATCGCCATAGCCAGAGCTTACAACACCTTGTGTTCCAGCCATACTTTGATAGCCTGTATTCGCTGTGCTTTGAGTTTGAGTTACAGTTGAGCCAGCATTAGATACAGTAGGTCTGCCATCGCCGTAGCCAGAGTTAACGACGCTTTGTGTTCCGGTCCCAGTACTTTGATAACCAGTATTTGCTGTGTTTTGTTGGGTTACTTGAGTATTTTGAACGCCGTAGTTGTATCCACCACCAGAGGTCGCGACGGCGGTCGAACCAGCTGTAGATCCGCTCTGCTGGCCAGTGTTACCGGTAACTCCAGAAGCAGGCACGGGATACGCGTAGTACATTTGCATCTGTATCCTGTCAACAGTGGGTGCTTGAGTCGTAGCAATATTTGCTGTGGGGAGATCAAAAGAAACGGTTGGTCTATCATACACATACCCAGCTTGGCGTTTAACGCGCACGTCTCCTGGTGGAACTTTATCCATGTATTTTGATATTACAAAACCAGAATTTGTACCAATGAGCGTTACGTTAAGACATATTAAAATATATTTAAATTTTACATTCATTTTTAGACAGCAATTATTGAAAGGTGTTAAACTGTTGTTCAAATCTGAATTTAAAAAGGCGATCCTTGTATAGTTGAGCTGTTTTATAGGGCTTCAAGATTGTTACGTTGGGTGCGTTATGAAATTAACACTTCCACTGTTAACCCGTGTGTTGCTGCGAGGCGTTTCTATTTTAAATCTGGTATAACTACAACTGTTATTCGGAATGGAACCCCATGCATTAGATATTAAATTGAAACTTAATTGTACATTATTTATTTTAATACTCTCAAATTTGAAGTTACATATGTCAAAAATCATTCATTAGCGAGTTAAGTAAAGGTAGAGCGTTCCTTAAAATTAATGGTTCATCAAGCCCGCTAACGAATGATTAGTCGACTCTGAGTGACAAAAAAATTAAATTGATACTAAGAAAGGCCTTAATCGTTCATTAGTTGACTCTGAGTGCGGCCGTTTTACAAGCCGATATATGAAAGAGTCTTTTGAAAGTGAAAAATATCTGTTTACCTTCTAAACTTGTAATCTTATTAGTGAGATTGATTGGTTAACCTTGGATTCTTTTCTGTACGATAACTATACTACATCAAGTGAATCTAGGATTTTTTAATGTAAAAAGGCGACCAGCGACCAGACGAGCTAGGTAGCACCAGGTGGTGGTAAGTATAGTGTAGTAATATAATCAGCCTCGCTCTTTGTCACCAGTATATTAAACGTTACGTCGATACGTTGTCCTCCAGAAACGAATTAGAAGAACCGCAGTTTTATTTTTTACTGCGTTGTGATATCATACATCTAGGTACTGAGTGCTTTCCGCTCGATTGAGAATCAAGCGGAAATGTCTGACCAGAGTTAAGCAGACAAAGAAGTCTAAAAAAACAAGCGTCTTGGCCCACCTTACAATTTTCCTTGTACAAAATAGGTGGGTAAGATACTGCCTGTTATCGATAAAAATGGCTTTAATAGCTAAAAAGCTAGGAAATAATTTAAATAAATCTTAAAAATAAAAAAAAATATTAATAGCTACTCGGATACGTTAATGAAAGCTATAACAATTAGCGGAAGTTATTAGAAGTATGTCTTTTGGAATTTTTTTAAATAACCTTATTTTCCTAAATAAGAAGCACCTACATAACGTAAATACATATATAATTATCTTCTCAAACGGTTAGAACTTCCGTATGTCCATGAATACCTTGGCAGTCCACATAAAGATTAATAAATATTATACACGTACAGACCCCAAGACGTATAGCTATTTGAGGGTTTACAAAGCACAGCCTGTCATCATGCGGTTTTCATTAAATTACTAACAAATTAAGCATTTTCTTTTCATGAAAGTACGACACTTGTTTTGTCGTTGTCTCTTTGTGTCAAGGCTGCAAATATTTTATCAAAATACATTTTGATGCTGGTCTACATTTTGCAATGTTATCTTTTAGGCGTGTTATCGTACGAGCAATATCGTAAATGCAGCGTAGATGTGAAATAATAGGGACTGATTTGATTGTGATTCACACTCATAACATTTTGGAATTTTCAATTTTGTTCTTAAAAATACTTATACAATAACATTCATTACAATACATATTTAATACCGTAGTTTTGCATAATAAAGTGATCATAATTTAAATACCTATTAAAATGTTGTACTTTTTTTGAATATTATATAACTTTACATGTTTATAACAGCCAGGCGTCAAATTGCTAGTGAGTTCGATTATCTCAAGATTCAGTATACACTAGACAAGTGAAAGGAGGTTTACGAAGGCTGTGTTAGTCGGAGCGTCGTGCTAGCTTGGAGTGGGTCGCAAGCAGTTCTCCATTCTACTCGGGCCTTCATACGGAAATAGGTTCGTATTTGTTTTACTTATTTCTCGATGGATATAGGTATAAACAGCCTTTTATAAGTCCTCTTTTGGGTCACGTTATAGGACAACGACTATTGTTTATTTGTTTTAAAATGTACAGCAACTAGTTATGTAAATAATCCGTAAATTATTCATTGTCGGTTTTGCCGTGTATTTCCGACACTAAAGTCGCACAATTGAAATTGTACCTATATTATTGTTATGTAATGATGGTTACACACCTAATGTTGGGATTTACATTAACTTCTTTGTTTATTTTTTTAAATTTATTTCTTCTTCTTTGTTTATTTGGTTGTCGGTTTGGGTCTAATCTTGCAAGATGAATTAGAACTACTTCCTTTTCTCCGAGGGAATTTAAATTTTGCACACTGGTTTGAGGCCTATGACAATTCATTTCTACGATAAGCATAATTAATGACGCCTGGATTCAGTTCCGGAGAAGGGAACCCCTCAAGGGTTAACAACACAGTTACAATTTTTATTGCAATATAAAAGCGTTTTTTTTTTTAATTATGTTATATTTTTATCCCCAGACAA
Organism: Panoquina ocola ocola; assembly: GCA_018249155.1. Taxonomy (NCBI): domain Eukaryota; kingdom Metazoa; phylum Arthropoda; class Insecta; order Lepidoptera; family Hesperiidae; genus Panoquina; species Panoquina ocola. The sequence goes on along the minus strand of DWKA01001809.1, from coordinate 2,088 downwards.
TGCCAATGAAACTGTACGCCGTGTCGGATGGCCCGCCGTCCCTGGCGGTGCGACAAGCGCTGGCCATCCTGGAAGTACCCTTTGAGCTGGTCCCCGTTGATTACGGACTGGGGGAGCACATGACCCCGGAGTATGCTTTGGTAAACATCTTTATTTAAATGCAACTGCCATATATTATAATTGCTCTTGGTAAAATAATTGTTGAAAAATCTATGGGGTACAATATGACCCCAAAAAAAATGTTCAGAAAATATTTTTCAAACGGTTTTCAAATACCTAAAACTTTAGATATAAAATTTTACTTTATAAGATTCACACTATTGAGCATTAGATTAAATTATTGAACCAATCACGAGATTTCGTGTTGAATACAAATCACGTCTGCATAAAAACTTCCTGCATCAGCAGCACAACTCACGCATGACAATAAACTGAGTTAATTAATTCTTTATTTAAGGAAGTAGGTAGTTGTGTCTTGTCAAAATTCATCGAGTAAGCGATATTGTAACACAATTGAAATAGGTAAACGGATTGTGAGTGTTAAAATGATTATGCACTGCGTATTCCTAGCCTATAAACGGATTATAAATAAATTGCTATCTCGAGAATTTGATGTCTGTTTATTTAGCTGCAAGATATGAAATAACGTTTATGCATGTGTTCATATTTTAACTGGTCGATGCCTGTACGCAGAAAATATTTTTTGGTAATTTAAAAAAATAATATTATGATATGAGGAGTCCTTGGGAGCTTCAAAAGGCGGAACTATAAACCTTTGTATTTTTTGTTTACAAGCTGAATTTAATACCTTGTAAAGATTGTGCTTAAAGACTTGACTTTTTGCTTCGTCTGTATCAAATTACGAAAAACGATGGTCCTACCTACCTATCTTTTAACAAAAAATTGGAAACATTGTTGTAGATAAAGTGAGAAAGCATGTCCATAAATGCAAGAGACAAAATGCCTCGCAGGTATGCTGATATAACAACTTAATCTATCTATAACTTTCACTTTCTTTCCAGATGAACCCGCAAAAAGAAATTCCGGTGTTGGATGACGACGGTTTCTTTTTGTCAGAGAGCAATGCCATACTGCAATACATCTGTGATAAATATAAGCCCAACTCTGATCTTTACCCGAAGGATCCCAAAACCAGGTAGATAATACAATTTATTTGTTCAATATTGACCTAAGACGTCGTGTTAAAAGATATAGTCGTGGGCAAGGCACTTGGCAAGAATCTGAAAGAGACAGTTAGATGCGCTGAACAAAACGACTTCTGCGCATCTAATGTCTTTTCTACGTCTTTCCAAGTTACTTGTCCATGATATAAATTTAACGACCCTGTAGCTTTAGAAGCCCTATGAATGGGTCCCGGGTTCAATTCCCGCAAACATTTTTTAATTTTTTTTGTGTCATGCGTAATGTCTCATCTGTGTGTATTCATGCCACCAAAAATTCGTCTAATTCTAAAAAACAAATTTTGAGTTTATAACATAGGTAACAAAACGGTTTCCCTATTCTTGAGTGTCTATGTAGACTATGTATGCTGTATTTATTTTGATATAACTAGATACCTTTTACATAGATTATTTATTTAAAGTTATATTTGTAACTACAATCCTCGTCATTCAGGTCTATATTTACAGGAACAATCATTGTAACAAACAATTATTTAGCACACATAAAAACAGACACTCTTTTTCATCATTCAGGGCTATCGTGAATCATCGGCTGTGTTTCAACTTGTCTACATACTACGCTAATATCTCAGCCTATACGGTGAGTGTCAAAATATTATTGTGAGCTATCACCATCATGTACCGCAATAGTTGCCATACAGGACCACCAAATTGTCCTGGGTTCGATTCCCAGTGCGGCTGATATTTGAATGATGATTTAAAATTACTGTCTTCAGTCTACGTACGGGTAAGTATGTGTATTCTTCGTGTGTCTGTGTATTGTCTATGGTGCCTGGGATGGGATGGATGCATGGGAAATCAAAACACAACAATAATCAAACAATAACAACAATAATATTTGATTCACATTTAAAATTAAATTCCAACTTAAATGAAATTTTTGGTT
>DWKA01001808.1:0-11663 GCA_018249155.1 Panoquina ocola ocola | reverse complement strand
ATAGTGACGCATGACGTTGCACTATGACATCGCATCGCAGCATCGTACGAGCGATGGCAATAGGACAGCGCCTAATATTATAAATGTGAAAGTTTGTATGTTTATTCCTCAATCACGCATAAACGGATAAATACTCGTAGATTTGACTGAAAATTGGTGGGGTGGTAGCTTAGAACCAAGAGACAGACATACGATACTTTTATCCCGATAATCCTAGTTAATTATACTTTATTACATTAAATGTTTAATAACGTAACCCCAATAGCGTTGGCATCGCATAAGAAGAATGTTTTTTTTACAATATTAAAAAAGTACTTTTCGGAAACGGAAATCTACTTTTTCATAAAAGCGCCAATTTTCAAAGTTATTTAAAATTAATAGCAGTTTTATATGTAACAAATGACGTATTAATTGCACCAGAAAGATAATTATCTTCCTCACCAGAAATCGTAATATTGATAAGGACAGTTGAAATCCAAAGACATTAATTCAGCCAAGCCAGCTGGCAAAGCTTATCCACGTCTCATTTGCTACGGGATTTTAATTGGATTTCGGACAGAAATTTCATTTATTCTGCATCGGAAGAGAATTAAGTTTCCACAGATCATTCGAGGTCTAATTGGGAAATCTCCAATTATAGTTTTAATGTAGTTCTGTCTAAGATATGAGTACCATACGATATACTAGTATTCATTTTATACTTATACTTGTATTATAAAGAAGAAAGATTATTGGACAGATTTTATTGAAATTTGACACGGAGATACTTTGAGACCCTGAGAAGGACATACGATAGTTCTTATCCCGTAGGTATATAAACCCTAAAGGTGCATTATGTACCTATCATATTATTTTTCCCCATGTGTAGCGAAGGCGCGCCAGTATATTACACATACATAATTATATGCAAAAGTAAGTTTGTTTCATTTGTCTTTGGTATAGGTTAGGCCAAGGAACTTGGCCAGCCGAAAAAAAGAGACGGATAGATGCGCAGAAGTCGTTTTTAGGTGGGGATCGTGATTGGCTCGGTACCTAAAAAACGAACTTCTGCGCATCTATTTGTCTCTTTTCCGCCTGGCCAAGTTCCTTGGTCAGAGCTATAATACCCAGCATTTATCTGAATATAGCATCAAGTTAATGTATTTTGAAGTTACCTGTTGCAGGAACTCCTTGTCGGGCACCACCTCCTCCTCCCAGGCGGCGGTGCGGAACACGACGCGGCTCTCCTTGAGGAAGTTCTTGCCCAGCAGGTACAGCTCCAGGCCGCCGGTGGCCGGGCACGACACCAGCGACTTGCGGCACACCTCCGGCACGCCGGGCGGCTGGGCTGAGGGGTTACACCACAACGACTCGTTAAGACACTGAAGATTATGATGACACCATGGATCTGTGAGGCCCTGGGCTAACACTACTTGGGTTCTATCTAATGGCCATGTCGTATATTGACCTGTACAAGGCATATACTACCAATAGGTATACTAAAGACTGCCTCATGTTTTGTTGTCTATATTGTCAATGATTTCGTACGCGTGCTGGGGATTCATTTTCATTGGAAATTAAGCTGTAGCCCAAAAACCTGCTCAGTAATATGCCCTACGTCAGGCGTGGGCAAAGTGTAGAATAGTAGGTTTTTTTTTTATATAAAGGTTAGGTTAGGTTAAGTTTTTTTATCTAAAGCTTAAGTTAGGTTTTTTTGGATCTAAAGTTTAGGTTAGGTTTTTTTTTATCCCAAGTTAAGGTTAGTGCGCAATGTATACTCACTGCATATGATCTGCGTGGAGCAGACCTGCAGCGTCTCGGCGCGGCCGGCGCGGTCAAGCACATCGCAGCGGAACACCATGCGGCAGCGCGTCGACTTCTTCTTGCCGCGCGCCGCGTGCGCGCCGCCGCCCGCGCCCAGCGCCTCGCCGAACCGGTGCTCCACGTCCACGTTGCGCTCCTGGTAACGTCCCCAACAAATTCGTACTTTGAAGTCAAAATCAACAATCATTTATTCCTATAGGTATCACTGATACACTAAATATGCGGTCTCTTCCCTATTTTTTTTATCTACCGCCATTTCGGAAAGATAGTCATGGAGGAGAAAAAATTGCGAAAGAAACCCAACAAAAACAGAACATAGAACCTTAACTAAATAAAAACAACAAAGATGTTCGTCAAAATTGAGAATCGAGAATGAAGATTGTCCTCATTAACGGATTAAGGATTAAGTTTTTACGAATGCTAGGCCAATAGTCATGGCCTGTTAAGTACAGATACTTCATGGGTAAACATCCAGGCTTATGACTTCAATCAAAGATTCATGGTCCAGTCAAAACAAAGCGATTGATTAAATTACTCGCTCGCTCGAATATTTTGTGCAGCGACCAGCTGGACGCACGCAAGGCATCGACCGCAATATCGCGCCGATAACAACAAATAGACACAGCGGGCAAAGGGCAGGCCCGGGCCGCAGCCGCAGCCCGATAGCGATACCGTCCGCTTGCCATCTTCCTTGTATGTACCCCTCAGACCCTTAGAGATTCCTAGGATAATGAGTCATTCGACCGAACCCGGATCTTAAACACGGAAAACTTAAGGCAGTTAACATGGTCAATTTAAGAGGATTTTGTATGTCTTTGAGCATCTACGTGCCTTACCGTCTGTCTGCCTAGCTTCAGATTAAAAACTTAAGCGAAAACAGTATCCACGCAATCCACACACCATCTAAGAATCAACCGTGAATTTTGTTTACGTTTTTCGGTTGCATTTTCCGAGATTCAGTAGCAACAACCAAACCTTACAAACAAATCTTCCACGTCTTTCTTAATTAAATTTGATGACGCTTCATTCTTGGTGATGGCTTTGGGCGATCCTGGACATTAACCAAGGTAATTTACCGAACGTAACCTTATGAGAATAAAGTCTTTAAACCTAACCAATGGTGCATACCATCATTGTTCGTGTACCAACTGACCTTGAGTATCCCGACGCAGTCGCAGGTGACCTGCCAGTTCTTGGCGGGCTCGAGGTCGATCTCGATAACGACGGTGCCGTCCTCCTTGCGCTCCTTGCACGGCGTGGAGTTCTTGCCCGACACGCGGCACGCCTGGTAGAACATGTGCGGCGCCACGCGGCCCGTGTCCGTGCCGATGAACACCTGCACATACATACATCGTGACGTGTTACTACAATTCGTTAAAAAAAAAGCCTTGGTGGAAGTAAGCTTTTATACCTCTCGCTCTCAGATCTCTTCATTATTTACCCGAGTTTTATCAATCTATACACTACAATATATAGAATTTAAAACGGGCACGGCTCCTACAAATCAAATTTGGTCGCAGGTGCCTTTGGGATTTTTAGTTCCATCATGCCTAAAAAACATTTGTTTCTGCTGGTTAAAAAAGGCGTAAGTTTGTATACTTGGGAACGTTATGGACTGGTGATATGCATAATAAATTTAGTTACCTGCAGCACGGCGGGCTTGTCGTACCCAACTAATTTAACGACCGGGAATCCATTCCCTGAATTATCTTTGACAGCGCCTCTGCTTCCCTCGGTTTGATACCTGTGAATCAAAGAACGTACTCTTAAGGGTCTGTGTTACATAAAAATTAAAATAAGGCACAAATGTATCGTATTGTGTGAAAAATATTTCTCTCACAAACAAAATTTTCAGTTCAAACTCGGAAGGAAGAAAATCTTTAGAAAACTATGTCCTATGTAATTGTCAAAGTTGCATGGAACAAAGAAATGTTGCGCTGATCCATAATAACAAAAAGACGCAGACCAACGGATGACTTTGACCAATCAGTCAGAATAATATGTATACCAAGCGAATTGACGACTCACCTCGCTCTGTGCTGCGTCTCCGGCTGGCACAGGATCTGCAGCTCGACTGTGCCGTCGCGCGACTTGCTGGTGAGCGGCGCGGCCAGCCCGGGCGGGCCCGAGTGCGACATGGCGGCCAGCGCTCTCCGCCGCGCCAGCGCCTGCGCCAGCTTGCCGCCGTACTTGCCGCCGAGCTTGCCGCCGAGCTTGCCCCCCGCGCCCGACAGCTTCCCCCCACCGACGTACTTGCCGCTCCCCAACTTGCCGCACGACCGGTACGAGGGGTCCTGAAACCTCTTACCGGGCGTTTCACTTATGCTTGGACTAGATATGCTGCAACCTGCTCTTATTCTGTAAGGGAGAGAAGGTGGCGTGAGTTGCGAGTACGAGTGCTACATATTTTAATATTCACAGGACCGTTAATCTTTATTCATCGGTCTGCATGTTAAAGCGTCATAGATTTGCGCCAACCGAAACGACAAGCCAAGCAAGCCAAGCCCGCTATCCGGAGTGGTCAAATCAGAATCCCATGACTTTTCTTAAGACTCGTAAAAGAAAAGACACCCCCGGCAGTTAAATATTTTTATCGAATATGTTGTGTCTGTGTACCAATAATGTAATTTGTTATCGTCATTCTCTTTAATTCTCGGCAATCAATCGCCTTCATTTCTTCCATCTCGAGGTCATTGGCGAACTCATCATTAGCAGCTTCAAACTTTTAATGCTTTTTTTTTCTAATCCAAAATTGAAGAAAATTCTCGAATGTATCAATCAAACTGTCTGGTAACAACTGTGTGGACTCGTTAGTTGCGTGCACGGAAGCAGAACATTACAAAAATGCACGATCATTCTCATAAATAAATTGCTTAAAAAACGTCAAGATTAGTCCAGTCAGTCAAAGAAGCGCAGTTCGATAAATAAGAATGTTGTTATTTTTGTGAATTAATTCGTACATCGATATCAGCGTGCCGTCCAGCTCGCGATAGATTCGAGTCGGATGATCACGTAACGCCGGCGGGGACGTGCCGGTTCATGTAATAGTTATTCCAGTTATCTAACGTGCCGATTTGGTCAATCTCATGATTACTTCGATCTGTTTGCGTCATCGAAGCACCCTGCTCAACTTCATTACGCTTCGTAGACCTCGAGGGGATCGTGCCTAACAATTAAGGCCCGGCGCCCATTAGCAGCACGGCATGGCAAGGTATTTTTTAGGCGTCGAATAAAAATATAACCTAATAGTACGGAAATAAAGTTGATATTTTAATGTGTACACAATAGCACCGCGGCATGCTTAGGCATGCTGTGTCGGCAGCCCTCGACATAGTTACATACAGTTTGCGCTTACACCTAGGGATTCCCCAGCCCAGGATCCCTGCCTTGCCGTGCGACTTATGTTTACCAGGCTTATCTATTTTACTGGGAATGTTTGGAAATTGAAAGTAGTTTGAAAGTATATCAATCTTCAGATAATCTAAGTTCAAATAATTTGCGGGTCTACCAGGGAAAAATATCACCTGCTGATTATTTTTTATGAACTGAAATAAAATAAATTTTTAAACGCCCAACTAAAATATTAAAAAGGCAACCTGGACGGAGACAAAGAAATTGTACCTTTACCATAACAAAATAATAGAAAAACAACGTACACAGGATGGGGCTGCATGGCGGCTTCGTGCATGGCGGGCGCGAACGCGGGCGCGGGCGGCGGCGCGGGCGCGGGTGCGGGCGCGAGCGCCGGCCCGAACGCATACGCGTCAATCGCATCGTCGCATTCTACCTTTACCCCTGAATCGTCTCCGTTGCGCCGCCGTTTCGACTCTGGATGTTCCCATTCCTCTGGCGCCTCTGAAGATCTGCACACGCATTTAGCTAGATACATTAACGCGTACTACCGTCAAATGGTAGCGCTCGTGATGAAGAAATAACCTTTTACCTCCTCGAACGTAGTGTGACTCTAATATTTTATGTTTGCACTCTCACTTTCACCCATAGGTATATGATAAAAAACTAAAGTAGTCGATAGCGTCAGCAACGCGTCTGAGACTGTCCTAGGACATTCCTGTAGGACTTGTATATCACATCCAATAATATTTTATTCACAAACTATGTCACGCTTACGATTTTAAAGCAAGTTCCATGAAAATTAATGTTTGATTTGTGGTTAGAAATAATGAAATGACTTTTTCAATATATTTTGAGTAAATTCGAGGACTTTTTACTTGGGAGATTTTTTTCTTTACACAATTTTATTGTATCTTAAAATATACTGATTTGCAATGCTGTTTATAAATTAGTTTTGCTTTCAATACAATCTTTAATGTTTTATGGTGGATTAAAGTTCGGAGGTGCTAATTCTTGAGATTGTATATGTGGATAATCACCATACGACTATGAGTTTACAACAAAAATGTCTCGGCGCAAAAATTAATATTGTCAGTAAGGCTTCCGCTAAAATAGTTTTTAAAGCGACTAGATACGATATAATTTTGCAATGCGGAAAGTCAGTGTCGCAAATATTGCCAGGAGCAAGCGGATTTCATAGAGTTGACCGCAGACCGGCGAGTTTGTTTGATCGGCGCGGACAGCATCTGCAGTGAATCACTGCCGCGAACGTGCCAAAAATATAAATTAGCACGTGTTACGGCGCTGTACGTACGACTCGGTGGAGATTCAATTCAATTGAGATTCAAATCTCACATACAGGTTTGTCATCATAAACATACATGTACCTATATAGTTTTCTCGACATAACAATAATCTATTTTCGGTTGATTGTAACAACGACGAAGACAATCTTGAAGAGCGTCGTTCATATTTATCAAACGCAGCAAATTAATGGGTGGATGAAGGAAGTATATATTTTTAATGTAAGAAGCGTGACTAACTTGACACCATAAATACAGCAACAATTTCCACCGCAGACAAATCAAAGTGTAGGCGTGGGGCAAGCTTTAGATTATGAAGCAAATAAATAATAGAACAAGGTGTTACTGTTCTGTAATGATATTAGCGAAAATGTTGTAAATAGTCTACATTTCAACCTTAACCTTAATTGCCCAACATTAACTTGAAGTTACTTGTGCGGACCTTGGACAAGCATTTTTTAAATTTTTATAGTAGCGAGGCAGTTAACAGCGGCAGCGGTGTTCGTTGTGTGGCAAGTAAAACATTATATTTGCGGGCACACGTAAATCAAACGTTGTTTACACAACGCACAGTGAAGGCGTGACCACTTAGCAACGTCGCACCACCACGCAAGAACTGCTTCCTAACACCATAAGACCCTCTAAAGATGTAATAAAAATTCACGCGAAACTCCATACAGTATTTTGAAGCAAAGCTGTTTTAACAATTTTGTTGTTGAAAAGTCTACTTAAGAAGACTTGCAAGTCATTCAAAAGTAAAATAATTTACAAAGGTCGTCACAAGCAATGACAACCAATACCCGAGTTCGCCAAGAAAGAACAGATCTTTCCCCAACTCTATCTAGATACCCTTAACCGGTGTCTACAGACGCAGTTCGCATAATTATGATAGTTCAGTTTTAGAGCAATACCTGGCAAGCGATCAGACCAATAAAGACCAAGTACGTTAACTGCCACTTACTCGTAACATCTGTTAGGATCGTAGTTTGTTTAAAGAAATTGTAACTTTTACGTATATAAAAAAAAAATATATATATATATATATATATGGAACTCTACTTAGCGATGTGTATATCGTTATAGCGTTGCTTATCGAAACTATTTTTGTGCTTCCATTACCTTTCCTTTTTAGTAGGTACGCTTCAGTAATATTAATGTTTTATTGAAACCTAATATCGCGGTAAATATTTAAAGCTGCTAGTGATATAACATGTTTACATAACATGTTATGGTTTCGGAACGATTACATCGATACCGTTAAAGAAAGGTGTTGAGCAAACCTATGTAAATTGGGCGCTACTGCGGCGCATGCAGTACATGCAGTGGATACATTATACAACTTATTTAATATCCTCGTACCTATATGCTAACTATTAGGTATTAACTGGACTATTACTAATACCTTATAACAGGAATAACGGACATTAAAGTCCTAGTGGCGTCCACAGACCCGTAACCAATGAATAATAACAACTAATATTCATAATAACACCTTATACTAATAGCACTATCTTATGAACCAACATAGTCCTTTCCATCCGACTACCTTATTCCGGGTTTGTCACAGGTGTCCATGGGCGGCAGGGGACGGTGGCATTAACAGTCCGCTTGCTATTTTTTTCTATATAATAAAATGCATACATGTATTAAAACTCTAATATATAGATTGATATAAGCGCACCCTTTTGCTTAGTTCATGCATTATTTTTTATGCCCACCAGAAACGAAAGCAAGTATCTCGCTCTCGCTTGCTGTGTGTTACGTGCTTTGCTCGTAACATAATAATTTTAACAGACAAGCTAACCCGATTGTTTCCTCATATTTACGTAATATTACATGGATTATAAATATTACATAAAGAATTATGAACTACCGGCTCTGCCAAATTCGACCGTAATCAATTATGTCAAAGATTTTTACTAGAATAGGTACACATGCCAAATTTCTGTAGGTGTTATTACGGTTTAACTTTAACTATATAAATTACTCCTATGTGCGTGCTCTATTTTTTAAAGTATTGCATAATTTCTATTTAAGTATATGTGTACATAATATACATAATAGCGTATATACATATAATAAGTGTATATAATAATATAAGCGTGCCCCTGTTAATACTAGTTAGTAAAATAATGAAAATAAATATGATTAAAGATAATAGCTAGTGATGATGTTACCGAATATTAGTCCAGCGGCCAGACAATGTTTAATTATTTGTGAGTGAAAATTATACGTTTGGTAAGCGAGCGCAATCGATTATACAGAAGCTGTGGACAACCAACAACGTGTAAGCAACAACCAGTGATCGTCACCTGTTGACCGGGTCGGGGCCGAGCCCGCTGTCGCTGCTGTTCTCGCAGGGCTCCGGCGGCCGCAGCCCGTGCGTGTGTGCGTGCGCGTGCGTGTAGTGGGCCAGCTTTCCGAACTTGCCGAGGTGCGCGAACTTGCCCGGGTGTCCCATCTTGCCCGGGTGCCCCAACTTTCCCGGGTGCCCCAACTTTCCCGGGTGCCCCATCTTGCCCGGGTGCGCCATTTTCCCCGCGAGCCCGCCTTTACCCGGGTGTGCCCGCTTATGCGGTGCGCGCATCACCTTCCTGTGCACCCGCGCGCTCATAGTCGCTGTCGTTGACATAGTCATTTTCATGCCTGCCGACAAACAGTGCGTGGTTAGTTACGCGGTTAAGCTACAACTTTTATTAAATTACTGTTACTTCCATATACGTATATTTACATGCAAAATCGTCCGTCGATGACTACATTATACTCGCTCCGTTTCAAGTACATAGTTAAAAATGTTAAAATATAACAGTAATCATGGATTATAGTATTAATAAATAACTTAAACATGTAAAATTAAATGTAAGTTCACACGTACAATGTATCCGTGCTTGCGAGACGAGATCCGGTAAAAATAGTCGAAATCCTAGCCGAGCATTAGGTAGATTATTTGTTTTGCGTTAAAATTTGATTCCGCGAGCCTTGAACTTAGTTTAATGGGCGAATCATCGGATGAATCGCAAACATCGCAATATTATGACCGGCCGCGTCGCTGCCGGCTGCCGGCTGCCTACGCGTATCGCTCGTAAACTAAACATTCACAATTCTGATCTATAAACATTCGCGATTCCACTCGGCCACTCGCTACCGGAATCATCTTCATCATATTATTAGATATAGATAGGTGTCGCGACATGTTTTTGTCATGTTTATCTAAATCGGTTGATGTTTTAAAATAAATTCATACAAATATTCATTGTTACTCAATAATCCTAACATTTCTAGGGTAAAAGTTGCCTAAAACATGACCCGAAGTATAAGTGATAAGTTTACTAATTTACATCTAAATCTGTTTATGGGTTATAAGTAATTACAGGACAAACAGACAATAATTGCAATATACGTATTGACTAGTGTTAAGTTTGGTTAGCCCGCATGGTTGCCGGTTGCGGTATTCGAGCCGCAATTGTCGCGTTTGATAAGTTGACTTCTCAGCTGTAATGACCTATAGCGATGATGGAAGGTGGAAAACAATAGAACATTGCACAAAATTCATAGTAACACAACAAAATACATCATAAAAAATAATGGAATTGCTCTGAATACACTTGGAAACAATCTGTCAAGGAAATTGCAACTAAAAATGTTAAGCACATATCTAAGATGAATCCTAAGCGTATGTTTTCGTAGCTCCACGAGCCTATTCGTCAAAATTTTCTTGGATTTTCCTTATTTGACTTCAAAGAAAGTGTTAAATCTATTATTTGATATACTTAAACAAAGTTAACACGGAGATAAGATACCGAAATCTTATGTTGCATAACGGATTTAGCTTGTCTGCATTACATATTTAATTTATTAATATTAATGATTCGAAATCCGCGTTTCACAAGCCGTTTTAAAGACAGTAATCTTGTGCATATGGATAAGGCGTTGTCCATTCGCGTTTTATTCGGTGTAGTAAGAATGTAATACATAATTGTACGTATATTTCTTTTATCTGAATAATCTTGTTATTTACAATTTTCAGTAATAATTAGAAATATTATTACATCCAAAATTGACGACGTTTTCGTTTTTTTAAATACATATTTATTTACAGTCGGAATAGTAATTAAGGCTATAGTCCTGTAGTCAATATCTAAGTTAAACAAAACACTAATAATATAGTTTCCTTCATTTCCACTATATTTGTTCAGATCCAGACTATATTCATGCCGACGAATAAATTAATTTTATGGACTTTGGCATTAAAGCGCGACTATAACGATCGTATACTTAGCTGTTGGCAGAAACGATCTCCGTTCCTAATGTTAGTGTAAACTGTTAACTAAATTATCTATAAATCTTTATTGTCATTGAAACGTAACTGTTTGAATATATTCAATCTTGAATTATTACAGTCAAGAAAGCTAAACACGAAGTTGGTTCACATGTTTTTATCATCAATACCGGAATACAATGGGAAAATGCTATTGCCAAGAGAGATCACAATATCTGTACTATTGTATTTACTCGTAGGTTAAACATTTCAAAAGAATCAATTTAGGAAAAAAGTGAAAAAGCTGTTACAACATTTTAAACATATTAATAGTATCTGGGATGAAATTAAGTAAAAGAGTTTTAATATCTCAGTCCTAGTATTACAATAAAAAATATTTTTCACATCTCTTAATTATATATTTTTTTTATTCGCTCTGCTGTGGACGGAAGTGATTTGCGACCACAACATAGTTTCAAGCTGCTTCTGTTGTTAGTAAATATTGAATCAAATTCACGTCCAGATAGACACAAAATATAGTGCTAATTAATTCGTAATTTTATGACAATCCTGCCTCGAGCTTATTTTAGTTCCACTAGAATATCAAGTGATTTACAATAATTAAAAGTGTATGGACGTACAACAGAGCAACAGTTTCAATGCGATTGCAATGCACGTAGCTACTTACTCTCAAGATAAATATAATACGAGTACCTCTACATGACAATTTTATTTATAACCCAAAGGTTAGAACTAGCATCGTTTTTCCAAATGTTTAACAGATAATAAGTATAATAATAAACTGGTAGTCGCATAGGAACCCACCTAAACTACTTGGAGCATCACGTATACGATTACATCGGTATGTCAAAATTTAATATATAAAATTTCCGTGTCACAGTGTTAGTTACCGTACTCCTCCTAAACGGCTGAACCGATTTGTATGA